>CAUYRT010045687.1:0-14646 GCA_963574885.1 Lepilemur ruficaudatus
TTTGAGGTTGCTGTGAGCTAGGCTAATGCCACGGCACTCTAGCCCGGGCAACAAAGTGAGATTCTGTCTCAAAAAAAAAAAAAAAAGTTCACAAACTTTGCAAAAGAACAGCTCCTTAGATTTTCATGTAGCGTAATTAAAATATTTTTATGCAATTCCCAGTTAACCTGCAAATGCTTTCCATCCTTTTATACTCATGTTAATCAAGCATAAAAAATAAGGCTGCTACATCCCACACCACCCAAATACCATTATCAGTTTTCTCTGGATATCTTTCGTTTCAAAATAAATTGTGGTGCATACATGATAGAATACTACTCAGCAACAAAGAAGAAAGCTCTATGGACGCACTCATCAACTGTGATGAATCTCAAAGGCAGTATGCTGTGTCAGAGAAGCCCATCTGGAAAAACTACATAATGTATGATTTTTTTTAATGATATTCTTGAAAAGACAAGGCTGTAGTGATAAAGAACAGATCAATGGTTGCCAGATGTTAAGGGCTGAGGAAGATATCACCATAGAGCGGTGACACCAAGAAGTTGGTGTCATATAACTGCTCTCTCTACTGATGATGGCTGTGATGGTTACAAAGAATATATATATTTATATAAATGTTATAATTCAATTTTCTTATAATTTTTCAAAAATAAATTTAAAAAGAAGAAAAGAATTAGTGGATGGCCACTTGAGAGGCCCAATCTGAGTTTATATTTTTTAATATATCAGCAAGCATTTTCATTTAAAAATAAATATATGTTAAAAATACATTACTTTTTGTGTTTCTCTTTTGTAGAATAAGTATGTTCCATAAGGTGATGGCTCTACCTACTTACCATCATTAAGCAAAAAGAAGTATTTTTAATTTGGCACCATGAAAATATAATCTAAGATCGCTTCTAAAATTTCAGCTTAAATGTTCACAATTTCTCTTAATTTCCTCAGCTCTATGAAGGTTCCTTTAAGTATACTGAACATCCTTTATAAGATAAAGTGCTACATTTACCCTCCACAGAAAACATGGTTGTAAGGCAGGACCAGTAGAAGTTCGACCACAGTTGTTTTGCTCTACTCTGCACAATCTCCTGCCAACATAGAATTCTGAAGGTCTATATCTTTCAGGCCTATCCTACTCTGGTTTATTATCTTCTTGTTGTTTCAATTAACTAAGTTATTGGCAGTCAACTGGTCACTCAGGATTTCTGAATTTAAAGAGATGACGTGGGTTTAAAGATAATGTAAATAATTCCATTACTCATAAAACAGATAGGAGATACTTCAATTGCCCTACTAGATAAAATAAAGCATAAAAGAACAATATTTTTTTCTTTTTTTTTTACCTGTGGACCTGGATCACCGCTCTCACCTTTGGCCCCAGATGAACCAGGCCCCCCCTGTGGAGAAAAAGTAAGGCTATAATAATTTAATTTACTAATTCCCTAAAACTTTTATTCTACCATTTTCACTTGAAATAAGTAAACATTTTTAAAAATATATTTAATCTTATTAATACTATCTCATTAATACAATAAAATGTTCAAGTCCTTTTATTAAAGTATATCTCTTAGCATACTAACTGTATTCCCATCTCTGAACTATATTTCAAGGTCTATATTTTATGTTTATACAGAAGCCAAACTCATCAAATCACATTGAAATTTTCTTTAACGTATATCCCATCAGAACACTTATGATAATACATAAGGCACGATTTATCACTACACTGTGGTGTAGTACTAGAGTAACACACTTTTACCAAATCAGGTATGCACTGAATCAATTTATATTGTACAATAAGAATTTGACAAAATGTTACTGCTTTTATACTCAGATATTTCTTAGATACTGGATTGTATCGCAATAAAATGGCAACAACAAATGCTTTTGCTATCATTATAATTGTCCTAAAATAATGTCAAAACATTTTTTTCCCAGATTGGCTTGTTTTTTCCCCCGAGAATCAGTCTTTATGACAAACATCTCTTAAAAACATTTACATAATTTAAAAGGTGCAACTAACACCTGGCACCTTAACCAAAAAAAATATATATAAAATTGTTTTCTAAAGAAGCTGTGAGTTTTAAAAATAAACACTAGGCCATTCATATTACAAGAAAAACTTTAGAAAATTAAAAATGAACATGATGATTATAGTTACTTCATGCTAAAATACTATGTGTGGTTAAAACATTTCTGTTATTTAAATCCATACACTTTCTATTAAATTGTGCATTGGATAAAAGTATATAACAAAGATTACAGTTATACTAAGTTTGAAAATGTTAACTATCTATAGCCTTCCAGTGTCTCTGAAGTAAAAAATAATTATTGACATGACTCCCAAGATATATATAAAGTCAAGTAACACGAATTTTCTAATCTTAAAAATTAGAAGAATGATGACTTTTAAGCTTCTAATCACGAATTCTTGCAATTAAATTACTGTGAGAGAAAAACTGAGTATCTACATTAAATCTGATTAATACCTGAATTAAATGCAATTACAGAACACTCAATTTATTTTTAATTAACTGACTGCATTATATCCTCTGTATATAAGCACTACCTACTCAGCGTAATTACTCAAATAATTAACATATTAATAATATATAAATAAAGATAATAATAAATAATAAAACATTAATAATCAACATAATTACTGAAAATAATTACTTTGCCCAAACAGTCAAAAAATTGTCATACAAACTTGACAGTAACAGAATAAGAAAAAAATACTATTTTCTACATTTCCCGTGTATTTTGTTATAGTCCTCCATTTGCTATAAAAGTAATTGGATAAAAATAATTGTATAAAATAATTTTTCATTGGAAAAATGTACATTTAATGCCAAAGGATTGATGTAGACTTTCTTTTCTAAGTCTGAGTGTATAAAATATTTCTAGACTCTATAACTGACATATTTAAAAGACTAATAATTTGATGTTTTGACATAAACATCAAACATGCATGTTTTGGAAAAATGCAAGAGAAAATGTCAAAAAAAATATGATGTTTTTCTCTCAATACCTACCCTTCATATTTAAAGAAGCTAAAACTTTCCATGACAAAGAGATAACTAGAAAAAAGTAATCTTGGCTATAACATTGGATGTTTACATGGTTGTCAATGTTTTCTCTTTGCCAACATATTGAAGAAAACTGGTCCTTCAGGGTTGTTTGATAAAAACAAGAACTACTAATGTAATGTGCATTTATTGGTTTTGCTTATCACTGACCTTAGCCTTCATAGGTCCATTTGCTTGTGTTTGTTAAGATGATAAATAATAAAATTCCTTTGGATAATAGTTTCAGAGATCCTCGACTGATACTTGAAATTCTGTAGTATACAGCAGAGTTTCTCAAACATGTTTGGCCATAGCAATCAACCTGGTGCATGCCTTAAAAATATAGTTCCTGGTCCCAAACCTGAACCTACATCAGAGTCTCAAGTTGAGGGCCCCAGGAATTCTTATCTTTAATAAAATACCCAGGTAATTCTTCTCCCCGGAAATATTGTAAAACAGTAGCATACTGCTTACTCTCCTCAGTTACGTAAATTTGAGTCACTAACAAGCAATTAAAAATGTTGACTCTATTTCCTCATTTGTTAAGTGTCATAGAATCTTCCATATTCCTTATCACATTTTGAAAAGCAGAATAGTAAAAATACATGATAAACACTTGATAATGTGTTTAGAAGTGTGTGTAATTTAAATTATGTAAAACATCTTATCAGAACATATGTCCTACATGAGCTTATATGATTGAATGTAGAGTCCTTCAAAATACATAGTGTTATGAAATTTCAAGACTGAATTAGGAAAATATGTTTATGGAGAACTACATATCAAATGCTTGAATAAAATACGTGAAGAAAATTATTTGTCCTCCTAATATGATCAGTAAAGCAAATTAAATAATTAGAAGATTAAGTATTTGATTTACAATTGAACACTATAGTTTGGTTATAATTGTATACTAAGTACATCACAGATAAGCTTTTAACTTTCAGAGTAATACAGCCTATAAATAGATTTATTTGCATAAAACATACTGAAAGTAGATGAAAACATAAAAGCATAGTAGAAACAGCTGTTTATATTGAAAATCAAATACTTAAAACAGAAATTATTTATTCCATTAATTCTAAAATACATGAGAATCCTGGTTTGAATCCTACCACGTTCTTTCCTTAAGAAAAAATATGGTTTGAAAAGTATCATTGTATTTTCCGTGTACACTGCTTAACATTTGGTAAATTTCAGTATATTTGAAGATATTTTAGAAAACTATTTGAATTACCTTAGCTTGTTATCATGCTTGTTGACCTGATAGCCTTAGCTTGTTATCAGGAAAATATAATACACTGTCATTTTACAAGAGTCTCTAAAGGAAAAAATAATTTTTCTAATATCTGAAGCATCTCTTTGCATATGGAAACAATTTGCAGTTTAAACCAAGTATCTTGATTGCCCCTAAGACTGTGTAATGATTTTCCCTGGCCTCAAATACATTTTTTAAATGAAAATTCTGTTTAATATCAGTAAATCTGGAGAATTTAATGCAAAATTACATTTTGGTAACTGGATAATAGGCAAATAACTGATAATTGTAGTTTGAGAAATGAATAGTTTGACATGGGATTCAATTATATTTTTTATTTACTTGATTTAAAGACTTTTCATTGAATCCTTTTAATAAAAATATACTGAAAACTTAATTGAAAGAGACTGTTTTTTAAATGGAAGCAATAACATGAATAGATACATGTATACTATTTTTCGCCAGTCAGAGATATGAACAATGCCCAGCAGAGGTTGTGCAGGGAACTGCTAATGTGAAAATTTTAAAATACATTATCTTTTTTTGGGTAACCTACCACAGGACCTGGTCTTCCAGTTAGACCCATTGGGCCGGGTGGGCCCCTCAAAGCAATCTAGAAAATAAAATATATCAAGTTCAGTAATTTGCCCCTGGAAGAGCATATTAAAGCACAATATTCATCTGCACAAGCTGTCCTTAAATAACACATGATCAATACAGGTATAATAGCTACATGCTAGAAAGAGTGCCAGGTTACAGAAGAATTACAAGTTTCTAGAATGCAAAAATCTAAATAAAGATCAGACATTTTTTATACTGTTTTATCTTACATACAGTATTCTAACATATATAGTTTGATTTAATCAATAATAAATTTAAGAGATTTTAGAGCAACAAATCTGACAATATTTGATAATTTTCTATCTGAATTTACTTCAGAATAATGTATAGTCTTTTTCTTTTAAATATATAGGCACAATTCTCATATAAAATATTTTTAGAGCTGAATAATTTGAGGAGGTTTAAGTAAAATTCTTCTAGTAATATTTTAGGAAAAATTATAATAACTAAAGCCAGACAGCACAAAGCAGAATTGTTCAGGATGTGTTTGATAATATGTGCCTTTAACAAATCTCAAATGTAATGCTATATAGAAGAATACATTTATTTTGGATAATCATAGGCATAATAAACTGATGACATGCACTACTGTTACACTTAATATTAGAAATGTGAAATTAGCATACTTGAAAAGCTGAAACACACAGTACAAAAGATAAAAATTTGATAGATGTTAAATTAGTATGGTGTGCTATTTTCAAATATTAGAGAGTTCAAAAGATGAATACTTAGATTTATCACAAAAGATATCAAAAATAATACTATAATAGAAGTAAATGCAAAAATCATTATTAGAAAAGTGCACAAGATGAAAACAGTAGGATCTCCAAAGTTTCACTACTGACTCACCATGAGATTTTTGACAATATACTTCTTAATCCTTGAGATTAAATATCTGAAAAATTGGAATTATAATGCTTGCTACCTATTTTTCAAGTAGGTTAAGAAGACTAATAAAATGAGGAATTCAGTGGCCTCATAAAATATTTAAGTTCAAATAATTTACCTTAAACTTGTTCAAAATAATGTAATTTATAAAATAAATTGCAGAAATAGTGAATTATTTTAAATATTTTTAGATTTGTATCAGGCCAAGTTCTAATTAACAAATATTTAAATTTTTCATTACCATCATACATGATGTAACCAAATAATGGTACCTTTTTAGATAACAGACTTAGGAAATACATGTACAAGTATTGAGAGTGAATCACAGTCTTCACTTATGTTTTCAGATATTTTATACATGCATAAATTCATGATGATGAATAAAAAGTTATTGCAGAAATCATTTATATTGGTTAGGAAGTGGGTAACCATATCCATACCAACCATAAATCCTTCATTTCCTTCTTCCTTAAAAGGAAAACCAATACTATGAATAAAAGTATTATATGACTTTCAATTCCTTTCTGGTCCATTCTTTTAAGTTTCCTATGTACATTTTAATTGCAATGAAGTTAATAAAAAGACACAAATGTAATTATATGTTTTATAACTCTACAGACAGTGGAAGCTTTCAACTGACAAAAGAATTTTAAACTGAAGATGTGTCCATTATTAACTGAATTTTGAAAAATATTATAGATTATAAGTATTAAAGTTTTGGATATACATTTGAAGGTTACTTTCATATACACAAAGCTCTAAGACATTTATAATAATTTTCTGGATTATCTGAGATATCTTAAATAATCCAAAAAATTAAGAAGAACAAATTTATTTCAAACTTTATTCTCTTAATTTTCTTCAGTGATCAATTATTGACATGCATTAGCAGAGTAAAACTAGATGTGAAAGACAGGAAGTATTAGTTGTATGTAAATCATCAATTTTAGAAAAAAAAATAGAAATCTTGTGTGTTGTGGTGGGAGACTGCCAGAGTTATATATGGTAATACTGCAGGGGTCAGTTCTTTAACTGTAATTAATATTCAATTAATAAATACCACTACTGGAAAAATAAGTCTATTTTTAGCATGTTTCCAATTATATATTCAATATACTATTCACAAGTATGTGTCCTGTTCACAATGATATCTTCCATGTGCATACACACACACACACACACACACACACACACACTTGACACAGAGTCAGTTTACAGTAATACATCTTTATCCTTTCTTACCCGAGCTTGCTGAAGAATTGCCTGAGCTTGAGCTTCCTGAGCAGAGATGGTTGGTCCTTTGGAACCGTCACCACCATAACGAAACTTGGAAGAGAGATAACATAAACAAACTCAAAATTAGCCAAATTTGGCTAAATACGTCAAATTTGGTGCCTTGATCACTAGATAAAAACCACTTACTTGAAATGGTGGGAATTTATAAAAATCCGAAGTCCATAATGTCATGAGACCTAGATTATTTTTAATTTTTCTTCTACCTCTTATAGAAGTTTTCTACCATATATGTTTTCATTTGTAGAAGAGACTAGAAATTGTTTTTCAATTTTAAATTCTATAATCTCTGAAACTCTGGAATAAACCCTCGTGCCATTTTTATCTGTACAAATGTTACCCATATTATTGATTCATTTGTAAACTTTCTAAATGTACTAAATTCAGGGATGGTTATAGATCAATCTCTATTTCGTTGATCAAAACTTTTGGAATCTTCATGAGCACAGATGAAATTTTCCTTGAGATATATTTATTTTGTTCACCCATTCTTAAGTAATTATATTATAAAATAGATCCTTTCTAATATTATTCTGTAAACTTCTAAAGATCTATTCTAATTTTAACTCAAAATGCAGCACAAGTCATTTTTTTCACTCTAAATAGTTATTTCTTGAAACTTTACTGCATTTAAATTGATAAATACATTTTTTTCCCAGAGCACTAGGGCAACAAAAACTTTGCAAAGACATCTTATGGTAAAGCAAATAATTTTTGAGTGATAAAAACTGATACAATAGATATGTCTTCTTTAAAAAGATTCAACTATAGTCTGTATTGTGATAAACAGCATATTAATATTTTGTAAAATAACATATTAAATGCATGTTAATGATATAACTCTGAATAACCACATGACTATAAATATTAAGAAAAATTCTTTTGCCAAAAGTGTAATCAAATAATAAAACCTTGATTCTAATGTATAGAGTGATATTTACCAGAATTTTGTTTGGTAAAATTTCCTTTAAATTTTACAAGCTCAAAGGCTGCTTGATTTCAAGTATCTCTACCTCACAGAATGGATTTCAGTTGATTACTCTGTAATATAATTAAACAATATTTTTCAGAAATAAGATGACAAGACATCAAGTCATCTTTATAACAATAAAAAACATACCGGTAGCATCAACATAGTACCAGGAGGACCAGGTAGACCATCAGCCCCTGGTAAGCCAGGACGTCCTGGGGGGCCCTAGATGAATAAATGAAATAATCAAAATAAGTAAAAATAAAACAATAAAATTTATTAGAAGTAAAATAACTCATAATAACACAAGTCTACATTATCTAATTTGCATTTGCCGTCTCTACCTAATTTAATCTCCTTTTAGTGACTATGCCTAGAAAGGATTGTATTTCATTGCACTAGCTTTAGATAATTTTAGTAACACTTGGTTATTAATTTATAATCAAATTATGATATGAATCTTGTTCAGAGATTATTTATAGCATCAAACTGTGTAAGACAATGAGTTCACACATATTTTGGGGAAGTCAGTATGAGAAAAACAAGTAATTCAAGTTTGGTTTTTACAGTTAGATAAAAACAGAATTTAAATAAATAATAAAAATCTTATTTAAAATTAAAGAATAAGTTTAAGGTATATTTAAGTATTCTTTAAACAAAAACGTAAGTATTATTTATTTAACAGATTATGTAAACAGATAATTTAAATATCTATTGTCAAGACAGATACCTGAAAATAATTACTAATCTTAACATGTTAATTTTAAGCATAAACAATCAGTAATTTATTTTAAATGCTTACTGATGAAATATAATCAGCGTGTATATATGTGCAAGCATATATGTATGCACACATAGAAGTTTACCTGTGACTGTGGTGTCTAGAAATCCAAGCTATGTATGTGATTACAGGGATTATTAAATATACAGTATGCACCTGTGAGTGAGAGTATGTGACTCATAGATACAGTCTTTCAATGTAAGGAAACATTTCTACACAGCCCAGTCACTCTTCGGGGAGAGGAGGAATTTTTAAAAATAATAACTAGATACAAAAGATACAACTCAAACCATTACTTGATATTAAAAAAAATGCAGCAGCACTTTTCAAACGTGAATTTCTTATAAAAGTTAATTCTTAGAAAAAAGTTAACATTGATTCTAGACTTATTATATTTCATGTAAAATATTATATAGAGAGATTCTCTACAGTCTTTAAATAACTTAAAGTAAGTTCCAAAACGGCTTCTATAAACAAATCACTGTTTTAAATACTAACAAATCTAGCTCAATAGGTAAAATTTCTCTTTAATAAAATATTTTCTAACCGTGTAAGATCACTTGCATACATTTGTTAAGGCACAGTATAAAGAGACGAATTTATAACAGAAAATAGGGATTAAGGTCAATAAATTATAGAATACAAAGAGGTCATGAAAATACGGTGGAATTTTAAAATAAGAAAATATAAACTGAAGTGACTGATTACAAATAAATGTCTCTGTCAAATTGTACAGTTGAGATTAAGAAAGCAGATCATGAAAGAAGAACTAGTCTTATAAATTTTATTTTAAATAAAAAATCATGCAATGTTTGCATAATATACTACTTATGTCCTTTAACTTTAAAAAGCTCTCAGCCAGAATTTCTGAAATATTTAAAAATCTTCCTTCCTTAAAATTTAAATTATAGAGGCTTTTTGCCTTCTTTAAATTGACAATACATAAAAAGTATAATCCATTTGCATCACTGATCCACTATTTTTAAAAGGGCAAAAGAAAAAAAAGCACAAAGTTATTGGCTACACAAGGATGAGGAAAAAAGGGAAAAATATTTTACAAGAACAGTTTGGGGAGACCCAAAACAACGAGATATTTCACCATGTAACCCAGGACTCGACCTTCAAAGTAGACTTTAGATTGATTAACTCATTCTAACAGCATCAAGCTAAATATCAGTGGGAATGCCTGGAAAGTATGTCTGGAATTCAAATTTGAAGAATGGAATCTAATGTAATAAGTTCATCTCAATATAGAAATCATCTGAGAACAAAAGTTTGCTTACTAATTATACCATAGATAAATACTCATTTCTTTCCCTCACTTGAAAATAATAGTTTAAAAAATTAACTGAAATGTGCAACATTGATTTCATAGACTTCTCACCCATACCCCTCCCATCGCCAAAAAGGATAACATGTTAAACTTGTGTAATATTTTTAAATTCTTTTAATCTGTGTTACATGCTTTTGTAATAAGGTACCCTTTCACTTACCCTATCGCCAGGATCACCAGGGGGTCCAGAGGGGCCTTGCAGACCTGGAGGACCCATAAGACCCTATAGAGAAACACACCATAAACTGAGTCAGATTCCTAATCTCACTAGTTTTCAGGCAAATTCATCTTACTAAAATCAAAAAGAGTTCATTTATATTTATAAATATACAATTGTCTCCTAAACAATTGCCCTATTTCTATTCCTATGAAAAGACATCATATGGAAACCACTTTGTAGCTAGCTCAGCCCCTCTCAGGAAGGACGCAAACATTCCAAGAAAAACAAGAAAGGAGAGCATGCCAGTGTAAAGTTCCTGAGTATTGGGATTGGGATTTGGTTCCCAGTTCTTACTAAGGAAACGGTATACTCATAAAAATAGATCTCAAAAATATGATAGCAAAGTTGAAAATGTAGAAATCGTTTAGCTTGGAGCCATTTTTATGTTTTCTTTTATAAGTAAAAGTATTTAAAGACCTATCATATATTA
This sequence comes from Lepilemur ruficaudatus, assembly GCA_963574885.1. Classification (NCBI taxonomy): domain Eukaryota; kingdom Metazoa; phylum Chordata; class Mammalia; order Primates; family Lepilemuridae; genus Lepilemur; species Lepilemur ruficaudatus. Next base: position 10,860 of record CAUYRT010045687.1, read on the forward strand.
TTTCAGGTGACAAGAATTTAATTGATTCCACAAAAAGAGGATTTCTTACAAGGTCTGATCAGTACAATCACCTGAGAATAAACACACTGAGTAACATCAGCCTCATCAGGAAATCGCAATGGAATCTGATAATCCCTTCATACAGATGTGCAGACGAGGCAGCTACAGTCTACCTAGAATTCCCAATTCCATTCACTGAGATATAACCATACCTCTGTAATATAAACAAGCACGGCTTTTCTTCACTTTTACAATTTTCAGGCGGGAAGATGAAAATGACGTTACACGATGCAGAGACATTTAAGCAACAAAAATATTCAAAACAAAATTTAGTTCCAGTGCACTTAAAAGAATATCACTTGAATAGACATCTTAGAAGGCAGTTCAATGCTACCAGCTCCTCTGAATCAATGTTTCCCTCTATAATACTCAAATCAGTCTAAAATATGCAAATTAAAATGATGTCATAGAAATCTTATATCCGATTATTAAAAAATAAAGATAAAAGCCATCATAAAACATTTACATACTGCAGGTCCTGCTGGTCCTGGTGGTCCTTCAACAAGCATACCCTATAATAAAAAAAACATAAACATCTTTACCAAGGAAATGTAACCTTCAATTTCTTAACTAAGTCACTATAAGAAAGGGCTATATCATTGCATATTAAAAAGTGAATTGTCTCTTCTTACCACATAAAATCAATTACAAACATTTTTGCATAGGGAAAGGAAGAAATTTAAAATGAGGGAAGACATACTCCCTGTCCTTAGAGAATCTGTGCACTAACTGAAGAGAAAATAAATATTACAGTGAATAATATTACAAAGGAGAATATACAAAGTGTTCTCTATGAGGGTAGACAAGACATTCTCTCAAGTTTTCCCTAGCACCCAGAATAATCCCTGGCACAAAGCAGAAACTTAATAAATATGTGCTGTGTCAAAGAATGCATGGAAGTGACACCTAAGCACTTTAATTCAGGGAATTGGGAGAAAAGCCCAGTTAAAAGAAATATGGATAAATGCGAGATAAGCTCTTAATAAGCAAAAGAATATAGTACTATTTCAGGATAAGAACTCAGTTCTAAAAGATTTATGATTTTATTGCAACTTTGGACTGCTGAAAATTGTAAAGTCATTTTAAAAGGTGGTTGTAAAATTTTATACTAAGAACTGATTCATTCTGAAAAAATATTTGTAAAGCCTTTAGTGGGCATGGCATGATTTTGGAATAATGGAATAGATAGTCAACCTGGTCCTTAAAACTGTATCTTTTTTATCTTTATATGTATTCTCTCTCTTTTTTAATTTTTATGCCTATGAAATTTCTGAAGTGATTTTCATGTTGACCATGAGGCAAACAGTTAAATAAATATACTACTTTTAGTTCTAACACAGTTTTCCCAAGTTGCTGATTAGGAGAAAGCAATAGTGAAATTGTTTCCTAGTAAGAATTTGTTCTTACCAATATAATGAGTAGTAATAACATTAATATAAATTTTAAAGAATCAATATTGGAGTGAATAAGAGTTTTTTTTTCCCCATGGATTAAAAGGAAGTGAACTTTAAAAAGTATTTTTATATTATTGCAGGATGCAATTTGGAAATGTAACAAATAAGTATGTCAAATAACATATTTATAATAATGTCAAGTCATAGAGATTAGAGGAAAAAAATCATTGAATTAAAAGTAGAAAAGCTAAATTCCTGTTATATCTTAATGACCAAACATTTAAAACCTCAAGAAAATTATTCAAACCCTTTAGATCCGAGATTACTTAGGTTTAAAATGAGAGAATCACACACACAAAAAAATTTTAGCCACTTTCAAATTCTGAAATATTGTATGTCTATAATGTTTTGGTTTACTGAAATTCCACTTTTCTAAAAAGGGTCTTATTAACCTATTTATTTGTGACAAATTATAAACATTTGGAAACCAGGACTGTCAATGGTAATACATGAACACACATAAAAATGGAATGTGACGATGGTTCCTAATATAAATGTAACAATTTTACCAACGTTTAAAATGCATTCACACCAGTACTTACAGGTTCAACCACTGCTGGCTCTCCTTTCTGTCCTTTTTCTCCGTATGCACCATGGCCATTTATCTGTTGAGTGAAAAATTCAAAACAGCCTCAATCTCTGTAAGTAAATAAGGCCATTTCAATTTTTAAAAAGGAATTCAGTAATCTAAACATATTTAAAACAACCTATTAAAATGTATTTTTTTAAATAGAAACCTTTTAAAGGTTTAAATAGAGAAAAAAATAAAAAGGAAAGCATAATAAACATTAATACTGAATCTTGAAAGAGATTCTGCTTCTTAAGACCACACTACAAAAAGGTAAAGATATCTATAGACCTCAGTTATTACTCCAAGGCATTAAGAAATGTCATCAATTTAAATTTAATGAAATAGTCTAAATATCAGAAATTAGACTTGCTACTTAGAATAACAATGACTATATTTTAATCTTATTAACACTAATAAATTTTTGATACGATTCTTTTTAATATCATATTTTTCTAGTAGTATGGCCAGATATACAACTGCTGAAGATTTCCACATGAAAGAATCTATTAAGGTGTTATGATTAGTGATAGGTATTCATAATTTACATAAGAACCCAACCTGTATTTTAATCCTGAAACAACATCAAGATGAACGTGACAACATCCCCAAAATAAGACATACAATGACACAAAGCGTAATGTCAACTTACGCTTGTTTCTGTAATATCAGTTTCTGCCGGTACACCTGGACCAAATTCTTCATTAGGGGGGCTTGTTGGTCTATCTTCATAGTCTTTATATTCATAAAAATCATATTCGCCTAAATCTCCATCTACCAGAAGATCAGAGTCCCTGCCGTCTATTTCTTTGTTTTCATATAGTGTATCCTCTGAATTTTTCCTCTGGGAATCATAATCCTCTCCAGTTAGATATTCTTCAGCAAATACTTCTTCAACTGGATTTGGCTATTAATTTAAGTTGCAAGGAATTGGAGAACATGAAGTTTACTGTTAGTAAAGCAAGGTAAGCATTTGGAATTACAGTCTGATGGCATGTGATGAGAAGCAATTGTATTCAAGTGACTCTAAAGGCCTAGAAGGGTAGCCTTTCAGTATCACTGAAAGAAATACATTTGTACATTGATATGTACAAAGAGATATTGCTTTCAAAGCACTTTTCCCAATAAACTGCAAATATTCACATGGAATCAACATGTGTATTTGCTTGTTCCATTGAAAAAGAACTTGTTAGTCAATTTGATAGTTACTTTAAAGTTTAAGATTTGAACAACAAAATACACATATTAAAGACATTTGCACCAGAATGTTTACTGCAGCACAAGTCACAGTCACAAAGGTTGGAATCAACCCAAGTGCCCATCAAGTCATGAGTGGATTAATAAAATATGGTATATGTATACCATGGAGCACAACTCAGCTATAAAAACAAAATGAATACCTTTTTCAACAATCTGGATGGAACTAGAGTCCATCCTCCTAAGTGAAGTCTCACAAGAATGGAAAACAAACATCACATGTAATCACTATTAAATTGAGACTAACTGATCAGCACTCATGTGCAGAGATGAGTAAAACTCAACGGAAATCATGCAGGTGGCAGGGGGGAGAAGGGGATGGGTGAAGTCACACCTGTCTCGGTGATGGGCACACTTACAACTTTGACTCAAGCAATACAAAAGCAATCCATGTAACCAAAACATTTGTACCTCTGTAATATTTTGAAATAAAAAAAGGAAAATAATG
>CAUYRT010045688.1:0-16525 GCA_963574885.1 Lepilemur ruficaudatus
GACAGAGTCTCACTCTGTTGCCCGGGCTAGAGTGCCGTGGCATCAGCCTAGCTCACAGCAACCTCAAACTCCTGGGCTCAAGCGATCCTTCTGCCTCAGCCTCCCGAGTAGCTGGGACTACAGGCGTGCGCCACCATGCCCAGCTAATTTTTTCTACATGTATTTAATTGGCCAATTAATTTCTTTCTGTTATTATTAGAAACGGGGTCTCGCTCTTGCTCAGGCTGGTTTTGAACACCTGACCTTGAGCAATCCACCCGCCTCGGCCTCCCAGAGTGCTAGGATTACAGGCGTGAGCCACCGCGCCCGGCCAGAATCTTCTATCATAGGGTCATAGTTTTCAACAAAAATTCCTTGAACAAATTATATCATCAGGGCAGATATTCCAGCACTTCCTAAGCCAAGAACAACTAGCCTATACTCACGCATGATGCACACTTGTTAAAACCTGATACCTCTCACGCTGTCACCGGGTCCCAGCAGCCAATGTTGCCCCGTTCTCCCTCTGGGTCACTACTGTGGGCGCCACAGCGCTCCTGCCACCACTGCCACCTCCTCCGCTGCTCAGGCTAGTTTACCAGACTAACTGGGCTTTCACCTCGCACTTTATGTATGGAGACGGCTTCCTTCATCTAATCTCATGAACCAACTTCTGCTGGCTTCAAATTTTTCTTCTGCAGCTCCTCTCCTCTTTCAGCCTTCATAGAACTGATGAGAGTTAGGGCCTTGCTCTGGATTCGGCTTTGGCTTGAGGGAATGTTGTGGCTGGTTTGATCTGCTATGCCGACCACTAAAACTTTCCCCATGTCGGCCACAAGGCTATTTCGATTTCTTATCATTTGTGCATTCTTCAGAGTAGCAATTTTAATTTCCTTCAAGAACTTTTCGTTTGCATTCACAACTTGGCTAACTGTTTGGTGCAAGAGGCCTAGCTTTCGGCCTGTCTCAGCTTTCAAAATTCCTTCCTCACTGAGCTTAATTATTTTTAGCTTTTGATTTCAAGTGAGAGACATAGGACTCTTCCTTTCACTTGAATGAACAGAGATCATTGTAAGGTTATTGATTGGCCTAATTTCAGTATTGTTGTATCTTAGGGACTAGGGAGGCCCAAGCAGAGGGAGAGAGATGGGAAAATGGCAGTGGGGGGAGCAGTCAGAACACACGTACCATTTATCAGTTAAGTTCTCCGTTTTATATGGGTGTGGTTTTTTGACACTCCACAACAATAACAATAGTAACATCAAAGATCAGTGATCACAGATCACTATAACAGCTATAATAATAAAGTTGGGATATTACAAAGATTACCAAGTGTGAGACAGACACCAGGTGAGTACATTGTGTTGGAAAAATAACACCGATAGACTTGCTTGACACAGGGTTGTCTCACATCTGCGGTTTGTAAGAAACACACAATCTGCAAAGTGCAACAAAGCAAAGAGCCAGAATGTATACTCCTTTCCCTCCAACTCCAAAGACCTTTCTGTTACACTGCCTTCTTAAATATAATAATAGTTACCATTTATTCAAATCCCAACTATTGAGTCTATTGAGTAAACCAGTGGAGTCTTCGCAATAGTTGTGTAAGTAACTGAGACCACTGACTTGCCTGAGAAAGGCAGAAGCTCTTCCTTCCTTTAGACAAACTTTTTTGGGAAAGGGCCAGATAGTGAATATTTTAGGCTTTGCAGGCCGTAACGTTTCTGTTACAACTACTCAGCTCTGCCCTTGTAGCACAGGGCAGCCATGCACAATACGGGAATGAGTGTGGCTGTATCCCCGTGACATTTTATGTACAAAAACAGGTGGCTGACACGGGCCATAGTTTGTTGACCTCTGCCTTAGAACAGTTTCCCAAGCTTTATTGTACATGCAGATCATCTGGAGATCTTGTTAAAGTGCTGAGTCTGATTTAGTGGCTCTCGAGTGGGGCTTAAGATTCAGCATTTCTAACACGTTTCCAAATGATACCAATGCTTCTAATTTCTGGACCACACTTTGAATAGCAAGGCTCTAAACCAGAGGTGGGGAATCTAAGGCCTCTTAGGCCACATGTGGCCTTCTGTGCCCTTAAGTGCAGCCTTTTGATTGAATCCAAGTTTTACAGAACAAATCCTTTTATTTTTATTAATGCATTTTTGTTCTTTTATATTTCTATTCTGTTTTTAAAATGAAAGAATTTAAAATACCAAAGCATAAATTTCAACGAAATAATCCTCCCAGATTGACTGGCACAATTAGAACATCAGTAAGCCATAAGGGCTAACTTGATGGCTGCTATGCTCATGATTTAGCTCCAACATCCTCTGCCTGACTGGCGCCACTACCACGCCAGACTGGTTGGCGAGAGTTTATGGGGGCCGAGCACGCCAGTCTGTTATCAGCTTTTGACAACAGTGCGCTGTGTTTCTGTTTGAAGTGGAATTTGTGAATAGTTGCAAAGCTCGGCAAGTATTTTTTAATTCTGTCTGCTTAACAGCCCATCATGTGAAAGAAGACTAAGAGAAGGCTGAAGGAAGAAAACAGGTTTTTTAATGAGGATTAGAAATTGCAATATTACCTTGTTTCTGCTAAAGATAAGATGATTTGCTTGCTTTATAATTTTACGGTATCAACATTAAAGAAATTCAGTACTCGTCAGCATTATAACTCTCATAAGGACCACAAATATTTTAAATTAGAGAGGCACAAAAGGTTGTATTGAAGAAATCAAAACACGAAAAGCAAAGGCAAAGACAGTTCTTTCAAGCACCAATAAGACCTGGAAATAATGCCACTGCAGCACCTAATAAAGTAGCTAATATAGTTGGGGAAAAAGAGAAACCATTCAGTGATGTAGAAATTGTGAAAGAATGCACTGTCGAAGTTGTAGGATGTTTAGACCCCAATAACATTTCAAAGTACAAACAACTCCCTCTTTCAAGGAGAACCATAACTAATCGGCAGCATGAATTAGCCTTCAACTTAACCACTTCATGCAATACTTCAAAAGGAAAATATGTATTAATCTCTTTGGATGAATCAACTGATACTCCTGACTCGGTGCAGGTTTTATATTAATACTTCATTTGGGTCATAATGGAAGATTTTCTTCGCTATGAAGAGTTACTCGCTTTGGGCACTCTTGCAAACAGAACACGGGGAATAGATATCTTCAACAACTTTCAAGATAAATGTAAAGTTGGACTGAATTTGGTAAATTCAGTGAGTGTGTGTACAGACAATGCACCTTCTATGACAGGAAAACATGAAAGGTTTATTGCACAGATAAAAAAAAGTATCAACAGGTACAGATGCTCTCATTTCTTTTCACTGTATCTTACATCAGCAAAATCTCTGTGCTAAAGCTACTATTTTAAGTGACACTTTACCACAAGTTAATTATATTTGTGCAAATGCAACGTGGCATCGTTGTAACATGCTAAAGTTGAAGGATGAGGTATTCAGTGTGAATTTGTCGTATCATTTTAAAGTGTGTTGGCTATCGCAGGGACAGGTATTAGCTGAAATGTTATCTCTGTGAGAACAGAGAGTTAAATTTTATGAAGAATAGAATCAGCAGTGTGAATTATTGAAAGAAGTTTTCTATAGGAATGCAACATTTCTGTGTGATACCATGTCAAATCAAAACAACTTGACTATTTCTTTGCAAAGTAAAACTATATATGATATGTGGCCAAAAAATACAAGCATTTTGAAAAAAGCTATCTTTTTTCAAAACAATTCTTCAAAAGGAAATTTGGGATGAACATTTTCCCCTGTTAGCAAAGGTCATTGATAAGCAGGATGACATATGCAAATCATTTGAGGAATATGCAGCTGTTATAGACCTATTAATTGGAGAATACAGTGAAAGGTTCACTGACTTTGAGAATCATAACATCACACTCAAGTTAGCATTTCAGCCTCACCTAGTTGATATCACCAAAGCACCTAAGGAACTACAGATGGAATTGATTGAGCTGTCAGTAGATGACATTTTAAAGTCATTGTTTGATGCTAAGAAAGATCCAATTGAAATACGGAAAAATGCAGTAACTAACATACCCACACTTTCGGCAACATGCCTGAAAAATGCTTTCTTGCTTTTCGACCACTTATTGCTGTGAATCTATATTCTCCTACCCAACCCAAAGGTCACAAATGATTGATACCCATCTAGAGGATCAACTGAAACTGCGGACCTCTGTGCTGCAACCAAAAATTCAAATGTTTTCCAACAAAAAGCAGATACAGTCTATGGCCGTATGACCCTGAATGTACCTGATCTCATCTGATCTTAGAAGCTAAGCAGAGAGTTAGGCCTGGTTAGTACTTGGATGGCAGACTGCCTGGGAATACCCAGTCTTTTTTTTTTTTTTTTTTAAAAACAGACACAAAGTCATTAAAAGGTTAGTTAACTTTAAAATTAAATAGTTTTTATTTTTTGAAATTATTAAGTACGTAGTAGATTTTTAGAAAATAATGTACATAATTTAAATATATCTAATTGGAGTTTGTTGAACGCGGCTTTGTTTGATTACAGCTAAATGAATGCGACCTTCCAACATGAAAAGTTCCCCCGCCTGCTCTAGACCTTTGCTGTCCAATAGTGTAGTCCCTGGCTACACGTGGCTATTGAACACTTGAAATGTGGCTAGTCCAAATTGAGATGTGTGCAAAACACAAACTGGATATCAGATCTCAGACTCGGTACCCTGAAGTATGAATGAAAAATATCTACATTTTAAAGTATTGATTACATGTTAAAATGGCAATTAAATAATTTCACCTGTTTTTACTTTTCTAATATGGCTACTAGAAAATTTAAAATCACATACATGGTTTACTTTTGTGGTTTGCATTATATTTCTACTGGACAGTGTTGCTCGACCACATCCATCTTTAAAAGGTCAGCTACAAGCAAGACTTATTAGCAAGTGAAAGGAAGGGAGAAAATACCTCAAGAAATTGAGAACATTGGTTTAACATTTGGAAGTGCTCTGGAATTTAACCAGGATTTTAATACAGGTAGATCTTAGATATGTAGGTCTTCGATATGATATGGGTTTATTTGTTACTTAGAGCTAAGCAAAGTGCTACCTCTGTAAAGGTGTTCTGTTACCCAGGATCATATCAAAAGCTCTGATTTCTGAAATTTATAAAATGAAAAAGGCAAATGCAGTGTAGATTGTTTTTCTTTGTAAAAGTAAAGTTGAATTTTAAAGTGTCATTGGACAGTAGCTCACCTTGCCAAATTCCAAGTGCAAATCAACAGCCATCTGTACTTGTTGAACTTGGCATATATTGTTAGTCAATCCTGAGTCTAATTTGATCACCACCCCCAACACACACACACACAGACACACACACACACACACACACCCCACCACCACCACCACCACTCCATTGTTGCCTGGGGTGCGATGCTAGGTCAGAAAATGGCATCTAGAATTACTCTTCAAACATCCCCCCATTCTGATCACTTTGGAAGGCAAATCGTCCTTCCGCAACTTCTGATTACTTCTCTTTTATAAACACAGTGTGCTTTTAAAGCTAAGATTTCGTTTTCTTTAATCCTTTCTTTAAAGGAGCTCATTTTTCTCTACTGGTGATTCTTTTAAACAAATATTTCTTGTTTGGATCTGAGCAATTCATTCTAATCTTTCAAATGGAGTTATGAAAGTCTGGGCTTTGTTTTAGTGACTGAGATGAAGGTCAAGATCGGAACTAACTGATGAGCACTAACTGATCGGAACTAACGTGCATAGAAGGAAGTGAAACTCAATGGAAATCAAACAGCGGGGAGGGGGAGGAGGGGATGGGCGAAAACCTACCTAACGGGAACAGTGAACACTATCTGGGTGATGGGCACACTTTTAACCTTGACCCAAGCATTACAAAAGTGATCCCTGTAACCAAAAACATTTGTACACCCATAACACTTTGAAATTAAAAGAAAGGAATTTATGATCAGCATAATACAGATGGGGTAATTTTTGTGTGTGTTTAACCTACATGTGAGGACAAGCTATTTTTTAAAATTAGAATTTCTTGTTCCTGTCTTCTTAGAATTCTCTTGCTGACTCATCATGAACTTTGAACAAGTGATTCAATTCTACTAATCTTCATACCTCTTTAAAACTATGCTGCCTGCCTACATAATGCTTGCAAGAATGAGTAAATCGGTGCTTCTCAAAAGTGTGGTCTGTGGACCCCTGCCCCAGCGTCTCCTGGGGTATTTGTTAAAATGAAAATTCTTAGACCTCACCCATATTTATGGAATCAGAATCTTTTAGTTTGTTAGAATTGCATAAGAATCTGATGTTAGGCCAGTTTTTCTTTCCACATATTCATTTTTTTAAAGCCCTGAGCCATTTATTCATTTATTTATTTCTGAGACACAGTCTCACTCTGTTGCCTGGGCTAGAGTGCCGTGGCATCAGCCTAGCTCACAGCAACCTCAAACTCCTGGGCTCAAGCGATCCTCCTGCCTCAGCCTCCCGAGTGGCTGGCATTACAGGCATGAGCCACCATGCCTAGCTAATTTTTTCTATATATTTTTAGTTGGCCAATTAATTTCTTTCTACTTTTTGGTAGAGACAGGGTCTCACTCTTGCTCAGGCTGGTTTTGAACTCCTGACCTTGAGCAATCCTCCCACCTCGGCCTCCCAGAGTGCTAGGATTACAGGCATGAGCCACCACGCCACGCCTAATTTATTTATTTGAAAAGGTATCTATTGAACATTCAGCATGTACCAAGTGCTGGGGATTCAGCACGGAACAAGCCAAATACCAGCATTTGCCTTTGAGGAGCTTACATTCCAGCAGGGCTAGACGGACAAAAAGTAAGAACCAAAAATCAAGTTCAGTTCTCATAGCGGTAAGGCACTTTAAAGAAAATGGAACAGGGTAATAGGATGTTGGGAGATGGGAAAGTTAATTTAGATTTTTAATTAATTTATGGGGTTACAGAGGCCACGCTGGGGAAGTGACATTTGAGCTGAGAAGCGTAATAAGAAGGCGCCAACCACGCAAACATCTGCGGGAAGAGGGTCTCCAGTAGGGAAAGAACAGTGCAAAAGCCAAGATGGGAAATGCACGTTGGCTTGGCATTTTCAAGGGACAGAAAGGAAGAAAAGCAGAGGGCCTGAGACTGGGCCTAGAGCCCGCCACACCTAAGGTCATGCAGAGAGGAGCAGTGGTTGAGGATGGAGAAAAAGCCAGGAGGGTATTTAATATAAACTTAGAAATGAAAAGGTTTCCACGGAAGTGCATGGTGAGTTGTGTTGAATGCCTCTGAGAGGTCCGGTCGGATGGGAACAGATAATTGACTAGTAGATTTGGCAAATCGGAGTTGGTGGCCCTGGTTGGGTTGGCGGGAGAGGTGACTGTGAAAAGCCCAACTGGAACAGGTTAAAGAGAATGGGAGATGAGGAAGTGGAGACAAGAACCACAGAAAAATGTCAAGAAGTTTTACCATGTAAAGGAGTAAAAACTCCAAATTCTGGTGGTAACTGGAGTCTTGGGGCTGAAAGAGGGTTTTCTTTCAAAGTTTTTATTGAAACATATTCAAAAATAGAATAGAACAAACCCCCACATGCCCATTACCCATTGTGGTTAGCTGAATAATGGCCCCACAAGGATGTCCATGTCATAATCCCCAGATCCTGTGACTGTGTTTCATGGTAACAGGGACCTTGCGGTTGTGATTAAGTTGAGGATCTGGGGAAGGAGAGGTTATCCTGGTGATCCAGATGGGCCCAGTGTAATCCTTATGAGAGGGAGGCCGGATGGGGGGTCAGAGCCGACAGTAGGGGACGTGACAATGGAAGCAAGAAGCTGGAGTGACACACTCAAGGGGCAGGAGCCAGAGAATGCAGTGTCCTCTAGATCCTGAAAAAGGCAAGGAAATGGATTCTCCCCTGAAGCCTCTGGGCAGAGGAAATACCCAGGGAATAGGAAAGCCCAGAGAGTGTTGAGGAAAGAACAAGCGATTAGCTTTCCCGGTCACAAAAGTGCTTGGGACATTTGGCTTCTTGACAAGTCTTGCCAAGTTCACTTGCAGATTTGTTTTCTGGTTTTGAGATTATCCTTACCGCCCTTTTAGCATTCAGTTTAGCTTTGCTCTTCTGGGGTCCTGGAAATAAACAGGGATATTCCCAGTCAAAATGAACAGAATAGCCCACTAGAAGGCTCGCTCTGTGTCTAGTACTTCCACTGCAGGTCTTTTTGCGCTTTGTTCTGGGAGTAACATGAAGTCCTGGCTTTAGAATAGATTTGTAAGAGAATATTCTGGCAACATTTAGTGCTAAAGGACTCCTGGCAAGTAAAAAGCAATGGTCCAGCTTTTCTGGCCATGTTTAATATGCATCTTTTGCTGTATTTTACTTTTTTTTCTTCTTCTTCTTCTAGACAGGGTCCTGCTTTGTCACCCAGGCTGGAGTGCAGTGGCATAATCGTAGCTCACTGCAACCTCAACCTCTTGGGCTCAAGTGATCCTTCTGCCTCAGCCTTCTGAGTAGCTGGGAGTATAGGTGCATGCCACCATGCCTGGCCATTTTATTATTTTTAAATTTTTTGTAAAGATGGGGTCTCGCTGTGGTGTCCAGGCTGGTCTTGAACTCTTGGTCTCAAGTGATCCTCCTGCCTCAGCCTCTCAAAGTGCTGGGATTGCAGGCATGAGCTACCACACCTAGCTGCCACCTTTACTTTTTTAAAGAGTTATCCTAAATCCTGAGCTAGTAGTTCTTAATACACCAGGTGTCAAGCCCTGGCCATACCTGTACTCTCTCCGCTAGAGAAGGGAAATTACATTTTGAACTTCCCAGGTCAGCCTGACCAGGCACATTTTGACATCTTACTATTAGGGTCTTGGTCTGAGTTTCCATAGCAGTCCCCTCTGTTTCTGCTTCAGCTCCCTGTTCCTGGCACCTTCCTCTGTCCCTATCAACTCTCAAAGATGGTTCTTCGGGCCCAAAGGATCTGATCTAGACTGGGAATCGGAAAATACAGGCTTCAGACTATACTTTCAGGGATCATTTCTATAGTTTGTTACTAGAGAAGTTTCTCTGAAAGTGTAGAGCGTCCTCCTCCACAAGGAGGGGGCGCAGCGTTCTCTCCTGAGCATGAGGCCGGCTCTTGGTGTCGCTTCGCTGCTACTGCCATTTGCCATTGATGATTGCTCGTCTCGCCTTTCTTGGGGAAGTAAGAGGGAGAGGAAAAAAGAAGATATTAGGAAAAAAAAAAAAAAGAAAATCCAGGCTCTCGTCCAGGCTGTGCCACTTACCAACAAATCTCTTCCCCTCTCTGGCCTTGGTTCCTCATCTGTAAAAAAGAAGGTAGTAACAAACATGCCTAATAGAATTGTTGTAGGAATTAAATGGTACGGTGTGAGTCAAAGTGCATATAACTATAAAGCATAATTCATATCTTACCTAATTATAATCATTTTTTTGTAGAATCCTAGAATATTATCACAGCTCTTCATTTTGCAGATAGAGAAGCTGAGGCAAAGAGAGAAGTTTATTCATTGTGATGGTTAATCTTATGTGTCAAGTCGGATAGGATATGGTGCCCAGTTGTTTGGTAAAACACCAGTCTAGCCAGGTGCAATGGTTCATGCCAGTGATCCTAGCACTTGGGAGGCGAGGCAGGAGGATCATTTGAGCCCAGCCTGGGCAACATAGTAAGACCTCTTCTCTAGAAAAAAAGAATAGCACATCTAGCAAGTATTGTAGTTCTCAAGAAGGAAATCATTGACTAGTGGATTGAACCATTGAACCGTTGTATCAGTGGTTCTAAAAAAGGGCGGATAACCTCCACTCCTCCGTTGTGACTCTGGAGAGCTGGTTGGGCCCGGGAATCTGCCTTTTAAATAGGCAACACCCCCTCCACCACCCCCAGGAATCAGGTGTGGCAGATCCTAGGACGACTCTTTGGGAAACTGAATGAAGACGATGGAATGAAGATAACAACATTCCCCCAAATAACGTGCTCTATAAATCACAACGTGCTTTGCAGACAGGCTCAGCAGTGTGGGGACGTGCCAGGAGAGGCTGGAGGCAGGTGTCAGGCCCAGACTGACTCTCTGGTCTAGGTGTTTTCCCACGGCAGTGAGCAGGCTAAATGGAGAATTTTGCAGGCCTTTATCGCACTCACTTCCATCACTCCCACCTGGGGTGAATAGGAGGCCCGAGTCCCTGCCTCAGTCTCCCAGCCTACAAAATGAAATAATGGTGGTTGGGCCTGTGTTCTCCGTGGGCGAGGGAGAATAAATCTGCAAAGTGTGGACCCCCAGGACTGAGCGGGGCTGGATAACTCTGCAGAAAGCTGCTTTGGACTGAATGTTTCTGTCCCCACCCCCCAAATTCATATGTTGAAACTCTAACCCCCAATGTGATGGTATTTGGAGGTAGGGCTTTTGGGAGGTAGTTAGGCTGAGATCAGGTGGTCCCTCCCGCTTTCTCTGTCCCTCTTCCTCTTTGCACTAAGGAAAGGCCACGTGAGGCTGTGACCAAGAAGAGAGCCCTCACCAAGAACCTGACCATGCCGGCAGCCCGATCTCAGAATTGCAGCCTCCAAAACTGTAAGAAATAAATTTCTGTCATTTAAGCCACTGAGGCTGTGATATTCTGTTACAGCAGACTGAACTAAGACAAGTGCATCTCCCTCTCTTTGCTCAAAGGATTCAGAAAGCAGCCAAGATAGAATAGTGGAGGCCACATTTGCCCTCCTGCCTGGCAAAAAAAACTGGACAGAATGTATGAAGCAACAGTTTCAAAACACTATCAGGCAACAGAGGACAATGACCCCTTAGAGCCAGGAAACAAATGGGGTGAGTCCTGCGATTGCTCCAGCTTACAGGCTGAGAAGAGCACAGGCAGAGCACAGCAGAATCCCTGACCCGAGATGATGACATAGTTCAGGGAATGCGAGGCAGGTGGAATTCACAGGACAATGCTGGAGAAGAGAAAGCTGCACAGAGAGAAAACTCCAGAGATACATGCAGTGCCCCTTTTTGAAGAGGGTGCTTCAACAGAGTACTGATCAGCACATGCACGTGAGGGAAAGAACCTCCCGAAAGAATTAGAGGGGTCTGATACTGATGGCCACAAAGGGCTGGGGATAATCCCTGTTTCTACCAGACTGGAAAACCTCATTATCCATGGGGTGTTGGGTATGGCGTTCAGAAGAGCCTTGCCCCAGTAGTGGGGAATAATTAATCCTAGGTAATAATTGGCCCATGCTAAACATGGCTCTGCTCCCACCCAGTAAGTCTTAAAAGCAAGAGCTTAAAGGATCAAACTGTTCCTGGTAACTTGACTGCAGTCCCAGAACAAAGCTCAAAAATATTGATAGGAAATCAAAAATATCTAGCACCTGACAAAAATGAAAATGTCTAGCATCCAGTAAAAAATTACTTGGTATGGTCTGGAAAGAAACCCTCAATTTATAATTAATTGATTTTGACAAGGGTGCCAAGATAATTGAATGGGAAAAGAATAGTCTTTTCAACAAATGGTACTGGACAACTGCATAGCCACATATAGAAGAATAAAGTCAGACCCTTTCCTCATAGCATATATAATATTTAACTCATAATGGACAATAGCTTAAGAGTTAAAACTATAGGCCGGGCGCGGTGGCTCACGCCTGTAATCCCATCACCCTGGGAGACCGAGGCAGGCGGATCCCTCAAGATCAGGAGTTTGAGACCAGCCTGAGCAAGAGCAAGACCCCCGTCTCTATTAAAAATAGAAAGAAATTAATTGGCCAACTAAAAATATATACAAAAAATTAGCCGGGCATGGTGGCGCATGCCTGTAGTCCCAGCTACTCTGGAGGCTGAGGCAGAAGGATCAACTGAGCCCAGGAGTTAGAGGTTGCTGTGAGCTAGGATGACGCGACGGCACTCTAGCCCAGGCAACAGAGCCAGACTCTGTCTCAAAAAAAAGAAAAAAAAAGAGTTAAAACTCTTAAAAGAAAACACAGTCATAAATCTTCATGACTTTGGGTTAGACAAAGCCTTCTTCAATATAACATCAAAAGCACAATTGACCAAAAACCAAAAAAAAAAAAGATAGATTACATCAAAACTAAAATCTTTTATGCCTCAAGGGATACCATCAAGAAAATGAAAAGACAAACCACGAAATGAGAGAAAATATTGCAAATTGTATATCTAATAAGGGTCGAGTATCCAGAATTTGTAAAGAACTCTTACAACTCAACAACAAAAGACAAATAACTCAAAAAATGAACAAATGACCTGAGTAGACATTTCTCCATACAAGATAAACAAATGACCAGTAAGCACATGAAAAGATACTCCACGTCATTAGCCATCAGGGAAATACAAATCAAAACCACAATAAGATGCCACTTCACACACACAAGGACAGATATAATAAAAAAGAAAGATAATAGCAAGTGTTGGTGAAGATGTGGGGAAACTGGAACCCTCATTTACTGCTGGTGGGAATGTAAAACAGCACAGTCACTGTGGAAAGCAGGGTGGCAGTTCCTCAGTTCAACATAGTTACCATATAAGCCAGCAGCCCCATGCCTAGACGAATTAAAATGTAGATCCACACAAAAACATGTACACAAATGTTCATTCAGAATAGCCCCAAAGTAGAAACCCAAATGTCCACGAACTGATAATAAACAAAATGTGGTATATCCATACAATGGAATATTATTCAGCAATGAAAAGGAATGAAGTACTGATACATGCTGCAACACGGATGAACCTTGAAAATGTTATGTATGTGAAAGAAGCCAGTCACAAAACACCACATATTGTATGATTCCATTGATACGAAATGCCCAGAACAGGCAGATCTGTAGAGAAAAAGGAGTTACCTAGGGATGGGGAGCTGGAGAGTGACTACTAATGGGTACAGGGTTTGTTTTTGGGGTGATAAAAAATGTGGGTTTTTTTGTTTTGTTTTTGTTTTTTAAGAGATGGGGTCTAGCTCTGTCACCCAGGTTGAAGAGCTGTGGCACAATCGTAGCTCACTGCAGCCTCAACCTCCTGGGCTCAGTGATCCTCCTGCCTCAGCCTCCTGAGCAGCTGGGAATATAGGCATGCACCATCATGCCTGGATAAGTTTTGTATTTTTTGTAGAGATGGAGTCTCAGTATATTGCTCAGGTTGGTCTTGAACTCCTGAGCTCAAGCAATCCTCCCACCTCGACCTCGCAGAGTGCTAGGATTTCAAGTGTGAGCCACCACAACCAGACCCATTAAAAAACATTGATAAATTGGATTGCATCAAAATAAAAGACTCCTGCTCTTTGAAAGACATTGTTAAAAGAATGAAAAGATAAGCCACAGACTGGGAGAAATATTTTCAAATCATTTATCTGATAAAATATATGTATTTGAAATATACAAAGAAATCTCAGGCTGGACGCAGTGTCTCATGCCTGTAATTCCAGCACTTTGGGAGGCTAAAGCAGGAGGATCACTTGAGGCCAGAAGTTTGAGACCAGCCTGGGCAACAAGCAAGACTTTGTCTCTTTAAAAAAAAAAAAAAAGGTTACCCTACCAAGTGTCGGTAAGGATTTAGAGCAACTGAAACACTCGTCCTCTAATGGGGGGAATGTAAAATGATGCAACCCCTTTGGCAAACAGGTGATGTTATAAAAAGTTAAACACGTATCTGTCACATCCAGCCCTTCTACTCTTAGGTAGATCAAGGAAAGCATATGTCTATATAAAGACTTGTACATAGCAGCTTTACCTGAAGCAGCCAAACCTGGGAATAACGCAAAGTCCATCAGTAAGTGCATGGATAAGGGAAGAGTACATCTCTGCGGCCTGGAATGCACGAATTGTGGCATAACCATACGATGAAATATTACTCGACAACAAAAAGAATGAATGTGGACATGCTACCACATGGATGAGTCTCGTAATAGTTATTTTGAGTGAAAGATGCTGACAAAAAATGGTATACACTGTAGACCACATTTATTTAACATTCTAGAAAAGTGCACACTATTTGATACTGGCAGAAAATAAATCAGTGGTTGCTTGAGTATGGGGGTGAGGATCAAGGAGGGGTGGGGGGATTACCAAGGGGCAGGAGGAAACTTTGAGCGTCATGGATATGTTCACTGTCTTTTTTTTTTTTTTGAGACAGGGTCTCGCTCTGTTGCCCAGGCTAGAGTGAGTGCCATGGCGTCAACCTAGCTCACAGCAACCTCAAACTCCTGGGCTCAAGCAATCCTTCTGCCTCAGCCTCCCGAGTAGCTGGGACTACAGGCATGCGCCACCATGCCCGCCTAACTTTTTTCTATATATTTTTTAGTTGGCCAATTCATTTCTTTCTATTTTAGTAGTGACGGGGTCTCGCTCTTGCTCATGCTGGTTTCAAACTCCTGACCTTGAGTGATCCTCCCGCCTCGGCCTCCCAGAGTGCTAGGATTACAGGCGTGAGCCACCGTGCCCCGCCTGTTCACTGTCTTAATTGTGATAGTTATCCATGTGTCAAAATTTAGGAAAGTATGCACTTTAAATACGTGTTGCTTATTGTATGTCAATTATACCTCAATAAAGCTGTTTTTTAAAAACCTCATGGAATTATACACTTAAGATCTGTACATTTCATTGAATGTAATTTTATGTATTCAGGACTCAGAGAAGTCGCTTCTACTTTGACCGGGAGTTGCTGGGTGGCCCTCAGCATCCCAGTGCTAACCTCCAGGCAGGGCAACTTTGGGCTGGTCCCTTTCCTCTCCGGGAAGCAGTGTCCTGTTTTGTCAAAAGCCTGACTGGGCCCTGAGGTCCTTGCCAGCCCTAACGTCTGTGGTTCTGTGAGTCTAAGGATGAAAAGAGAGTCCCCGGCAAACAGTGGCGGCAGATGGTTAAACCAGACCAGATTTCCATTCCAAACCCTGGGGCCCAGCCTAAGCCATTTTAAATTCCATTAATCTATCCCTGCGTGTTTGCACAGCAAAAAACCTGTTGCTCTTAAAGCACTGATCTTGAGGCCGGGCCAGGGAGGCTGGGAGATGGCAAATATTGACACTGCTGCCTGAGGTCTCGCCCAGGCTGCTCCGTGGATGTGAGCCGGGGAGGGGCAGCCTGGCCGCCCTGGGCCCTGTGTCTTTCTGCACCCGCCTTACGGAGTGCTGTTTGGGAGGTCACTATGGCACCTGCTCCCTTTGAAAGGAAGAACCAATAAACAAAAGAACAAAGACCTGTTCTTCTGCCAGCCACCTCCCGTTTACATGCTGCAGCCCTTTGGCCCAGCTCCGGGGGTGCCCTCTAGGGAGACCTGGCTGACAAGGAGACAACACGAGGTGGGTAATGGGCTCTGGACCTGGGCTTCTCTGGATCCTGGCTCCATGTCTTAAAAGCTGCATGATCTTAGGCAAGCAACTTCATCTCTCTACGCCTCTGCAAAATGAAGATTCCAGAAAATGAGATACCAGAGACATAACACATAGAGGTTTGCAGTAGTGCCTGGCACGGACTAAGTGCTCACTAAACATCCACTAAAGCCCCTAGTACAGAGCCTGGCACCCCTTTATTGCGCACGAAACTTTACTGCTTCCAAAGGGCATTTGCGTTCCAGATCTCACTTTTTCCTCTCCGGAGCCTGCAGGAGAGTCTGGCAGTGTATCTTCATTCCAGATGTGCAGAGCAGCCCCCCCTCAGAAGGAGGAATCAGATGTGTTCCTCCTGCCCCAAACCTCTGCTGGCACCCCGCGGCCTCTCTGCAGCCCCAAATCCAAGGCTCTTCTTCATGCTCCAGGCACTGGGGCTGCTTCACTTTCCCTGAGCGGCCAGGTGCCCTCCCTGCCTTGTCCTGCACCCCCACCTGCCCGTGCCTCCTCCTGCCTGGCCCCAGCATCTCCAACCTGAAATGGCCTTTCCCCGCTTCCCACCTGGCTCGCCCCGAATCCTCCTTCACGGCCCTGCTCAGGCGTCACCTCTGCTAGGAAGCCTTCCCAGACCTCCTGGGATAGTGAAAAACAGTGGCTTGTGCCCAGGCTTCAGATTGGGCACAGCTGGCTCTGTGCCCACCAGTCAAGCTGTCCCACCTCTCTAAGTGAGAAGTTTTAGGTACTCTAAAAACAGCACCTACCTCATAGCTGTGAGGATTAAAGGGAAAGCTCTTACCACTGTGCCAGCCTCATGGCAAGCGCTCAGCAAGCACTCAGCCGTCGCCTGCTGTGTGCACGGAGATGCCTGGCTTCCTTCTAGTCCTCCTGCCACTGACGTGTTGAATGGACTCGGATAGCTCTGTCTTCTCCTTGGTTTCCCCGTCCTGTAAATGAAGCATCTTGGGTTTTGTTTGTTTTCCCCAAACACCAAGTTTGGAGATTTTTTGTTTTTTGAGACAGGGCCTCTCTCTGTTGCCCAGGCTAGAGTGCCATGGCATCAGCACAGCTCACAGCAACCTCAAACTCCTGGGCTCAAGCAATCCTTCTGCCTCAGCCTCCTGAACACTTGGGACTACAGGCATGTGCCACCATGCCCAGCTAATTTTTTCTATATATTTTTAGTTGGCCAATTAATTTCTTTCTAT
>CAUYRT010045689.1:0-91269 GCA_963574885.1 Lepilemur ruficaudatus
TTTTTTTTTTTAGTTTGGCTCTATTATAAATAAAGCTAAAATAACATTCCTGTACAAGTATTTTTCTGTACATATGTTTTATTAATTTTGGATGAAAATTTACGAATGTAATTGTTGGGTCATATAGTAAGTTTATGTTTACCTTTATGATGCCATTTATCAGGTTTAGGAAGTTCTTTTTTTCTATTTTTTAGGTTTCTATGAGTTTTTATTATGAATGGCAAATGCTTTTACTGCCATTTTTTATTTATGCATTTTAAGCTCTAATGTTACATGTATTCCTATTTAGAGATTTTATGAAGTCTTCACCAAATGACCTTTTTATTATTGTGAAACTTACTTCTTTAACTCTGATAATCTTTTCTAAATACTAAATGATATTAAAATTGCCCTCCGTGCTTATTTCTATTATTTGCATGATATATTTTTCCGTGTATTTCCGTTTGACTTAACTGTGATACATGAATTGAGTCTTGCTGTTTTATCCAGTGTAAGAATTTTTGCCTTGTGATTTATGCACTTAATTTATGTATATTTAATATCAATTGATTAGCAATATAGTTCAGTTTATATCTACCATCTTCCCATTTGTTCAGCTTGTTCCTTATATTTCTATTCCTTCTGCTCTTCTTTTCTGTTCTCTTTTTGAATTATCAATAATATTTTAAATTATGTTTTCAGTGATTGCTCTAGGCTTTACAATATACAATTTTACCTTTTCAAATTATGCCTTCAGATAACATGTTAGCAATTTGCATATTATGTAAAAACTGCAACTCTCAATTCCCAGTATCCTTAGAGTTGTTTTTAAAAATAATTTTCTACTTCAACGTGTTATAAATCCCATTTCATGCTGTTTTATTTTTTAAGGAACAATTATTTTAAAAATAATTTCTTTTAATATTTATTGTGGTGCAGATCTGCTGGTGAGAAAGTAATTCCAACTTTGTTTGAAAGAAAATGATTTTATTTTTAAAGCATGCCATTGCTAAATATGGAATTGTTTAAAGGTATCATTTCACTCTATAATTTTTAATCAGAAATTAGAATAAAGTTTTGTCATCATTGTCCTATTTTATTTTTCTTTGCTTACAAGATTTTCTCTGCATCATTGATTTTCTTTTTGTTTATACTGCTTGGCATTTGTTGAGCCTCTTGGATCTGTGAGTTTATAGTTTTAAATCCATATGGAAAATGTTGCTCATTATTTCATCAATTTTTTTTCCTATGCTAATCTCTCTTGTTTGTTTTCTGTTACTGCTATTCTATTAATACATGTGCTTGCCGTCTTGGTATTGTCCCATAGATTATGTGTCTGTCCACTAATTTAAGCCTCTGTGTTCTAGTTTGGATGATTTCTATTTCTGTGTTTTAAAGCTCTCTAATCTTTTTAAAATTTTGCTTTCAGTTTCTTGTGTTAAGTGTTTCCAATTATTATTATTTACTTATGATCTTATATTCTGCAGTTACAGAATTTGAATTTGGTTCATTATTATGTCTTTCATTTTATGAGATTCTTTTCTCTGTTCTTTAAACATGTGAAAATATTAACAATAACTGTCTTAAAGTTCATTTATGAAAACTCTATCAGTTCTACCATTCTGAGTTTGTATATATTGTTTTTCCCCAGAATCAGCCATATTTTTGTTGCTTTGTGTATCTAATTTTTTTATTAGTCACTACATTATTGAGTGTATGGTCTCTATTGTCATTACTGAAACTTTATGTTTTGTTCTCCCTGGGACATAAATTATATTTGGATCAGTTGGATCCTTTTGAGATTTACTTTAAGCTTTGTTAGGGTGTGCCTACAGTAGCATTTTCTCTTAAAAGGACTACATTAGTGCCACCTAACATGGAACCTTTATTGAATCACTGTTAATGATCCAAAGTGTTCAGAGAACTCTGTCCATTCTGAAAAGTTCACACTCCAAATTCTCCCAGGCCTGTGCAAGTGGTGGTTCAGAACATTAATCTGTTTTTTTTTCTATGATGAATATTCTTCTCTAGTAGGTGTTTTTGCCTGTCTTTGTGGAGTTTGTCTTAAATAGGTGTAGTTTAGTATTTAGTCAAAGAAACACCTACAAAAAAATTCTTTGGCTTTTTGTTCAGCTCTCTTCTCTTCGGCACCTGTCAGACAGATGGGCATCTCAGTAGCCACTAACTCTGTTCCCTACCTCTTCAGCTCAGGGACATGGCTTTGGTAGGTCTGGGTCTCAGTTCACTGGACTACTGTATGGAAAGTGCTCCCTCTAAAAAACCTGCAGCTCTCATGAGGCTTACGTCATGTGTTTTCTTTTTCTTAGTAAGTATAGTCATATTCTTCCTGAAGTAGAGCATTTAAAAATTATCTCATACAGTTTTTTTTTATTTTTAGTCTTATAGTTATTTACAATGGAAGGGCTAGTCCAGTAACTCTTACTCTATTATGACTGGAAGCATTTATTTTAGAAAAATTAAATTACATTCAAATACACATTTTATAGTGACTTCCAGGCATTTGTTAATTCCGTGTAAATATATATAAATTTTAAAACCATATAATATTTTATTTTAACAGCACAGTAATTTAAATCATGCACAAACATACAATGTTTATGGGACAGTATTTTCATTTTTTATTTCATTATTTAATTAGAAAAGTCAACTATTTTTTAATTTTAAGAAAGTAATATCATTTTTGGTAAAATGTATAAAATAGCTTATTTAGTGAGATGAATCATTTCTTGTAGCACAAAGACTGTGTCCTGTGAAAATCATAGCTCACTACTCGCTTAAGAAATCTAGTTCTTTAAATACATGGCAGCATTATATAATATATTGCAAATAAATTATGCAGTGAAAATGAGAATCACTCTTTTGATGTTCTGAATTTTCTTTCTTCCCTCAGCTCTTCTCATTAGTGAACCTACAATGTACTCGATATTCTGCTATATTTGCCCGCTGAACTCACTCACAATCTTTCAATCTACATTGCTCGCCTCCTTTTAGATTTAACTTCTATTATGTGAGAGCTTAAAAATGGCTGGCTCACAGTAGATCCTCCAACAAGTGTTAGAACAATTTCACTTCTCTAGATCTCTGTTGCATTGTCTTTGTTGATGTATCATCCTTGAAATATCTTTGTTGAAATATTGCTTCCTTTGGCAAATGAAAAATTGTTGTCTTGTGTTTCTTGCCTGTCCATTGGATTTTTTTCTAAGTCTCTTTATTTGTTTCTCTTCCTTGACCAAAAAATCAACTGTTATTAATCTCTGTTTTCTCAAATTGGTCATCTCTCTTCTCTGTATTGTGATTTAATTTGCTTCACCTATAACTTATTCTCCATTTTTAAAAATAATATCAGTCCATATATTTTTGGGGAATTTAAAGCTTTCATTTAAAATTCCATTTTCTTTGTACAGTAGAAATCAAGCAAGGGGGAGAAGGGAGAAGTGGAAGAGCAAAACCCTCCTAATGGGTACAATGGACACTTACTGGGTGGTGGGCCCACTTGTAGCTGTGACCCAACCATTACAAAAGCGATCCATGTAACCAAAAATGTTGGTACCCCCTTAATATTTTGAAATAAAAACTAATAAAATTCCATTTTCACAAAATTCTCACAGCCTCCTCAAATTCAATATTTAAAAACTGTTTTTGTTTTCTCCTTTATAAATCTGCTTACTTCTATGACCTCTGATTCAATTAATTTGTCCTTTTTTTCAAAAGTATAGACCATGTATATCAAATTGGTCAATGCATTGAAAATATTATACAGCAAAATTTTCTCAAATTCATCTTTATGTCTAAACTTTCTATTTAATAGCATTTTAGTTCTCTATGTCTCTATGCAAAAATTATCTGAAATAAATAAAACAAGAAATAACTTTTCTGTTGACCCCCTGTCCTCTCAACTTTTCTTTTAAGCTTTGCATTGC
Organism: Lepilemur ruficaudatus; assembly: GCA_963574885.1. Classification (NCBI taxonomy): domain Eukaryota; kingdom Metazoa; phylum Chordata; class Mammalia; order Primates; family Lepilemuridae; genus Lepilemur; species Lepilemur ruficaudatus. Next base: position 3,921 of record CAUYRT010045689.1, read on the forward strand.
TTCCAGTTATCTTTTTAAGATACACATCTGATTCTTTTTAAGATACACATCTGATTCTTCCAATTTCAGTTGAAAAATAGTCATTAAGTCTCTTCCTGACCCAGTAGAATATGTCCAAACAAAGACATTTTGAAGACTGGCGTCTGCATCTTGTCTCTAATCTTTCACTACGAATGCCTCTAATATTACAAAATACAGCCCCACTGAAATTCCTTCCTAAGCATGCCCTGCTCTTCTGTTTGCTGTCCATTCTCTAAGGAAATTTTACTTAAAATGTAATATACCGAATGTAATATACCACTCAAATGCCACCTGTACTCAAAGGCCAACCCTGAAAACACACAGGCATACATAATTTGTCCCTCTTTTTTGTGCTATAGAACTTTTCCTATGTATCAATTATAAAATATCTCATATTGTTTTATAACATGTTATAACAAGTCTGCTTTGCAAGTATACTATGGACTTCACCTGAGCAGAAATCATGAATATTCTTGGTTGTTGCTTTATCGCCAACACAGTGCTTTGAACATTGTGAGGTGGACACCTCCCATCTCTTTCCACTGGCTAGCTGGAACATGTTTTGAAAACCTGACTGTAGCTTCAGGGTAGTATTCTGATTTGGGCACACCCATGAAAGCAGTTGCATTTCCTTAGTTTGAAGAAACCAAGATTTGGTCTATGATCCTTTTGGAAATATTTATTGTCTTAAGATGCACATGGGACATAGTCAGATATGAATAGCAGGTTGGCATCCGAATGCCACTGGTAGTAATCCCATAATAACAAGCAAGAGCCCTCTGAAAGAGCTCATAATGATGCTGAATAACAACAGAGGTGGGGAAACACTTGGGTCATTGATGCCACCATTGATTCACTGGATTAAGCAAACTCAATTCTGCTCCAGCATTAACTTCCAGGCATGTGATATAATTAATTTTCTTGATGGTTTAAGGCACTTATAAGAGCTTGCTTTATAGATAGAGTTGAAACTCTTATATTAGGCATATAGAGTATCAATTAAAAAATTTATTTAAAAGGGAAGAATGAGGAAGGAAAGAAGGAGGGCAGAGAGGGAGAGCGGAAAGAAAGAAGGGAGGGAGGGAGAGAGGAAGGAAGGAAGGAAGGAAGAATGGAAATCTCAAGAACTTAGATGCCTTGATTTATACTATTACTAATTAATGTAAAAATTGTCAAGCTACTTATTTGCACATTGATTTTCAAATTTTTATGTATATAGTATATATAATATTATAATATTTTAATTGAGTTTAAGAAGTACAGAAATCACTTTCATTATACATTTATTTAAGTAGATGTACTTTTAAAAATGGAGTGTTATTTTTAGAGTAATCAATATAATCTTCGATTTAGAGGCTTCATGTTGGGTTAGTATATTCTTATCTGATAAGGGAAATGGAATAATAATACATTCTTTGAATGTTTTCAGGTGATAACATTTTTAATATGAAGCCAAATAATTTGATTTGTTATCTTCTTACACAGGTTATTCAAAGCAGTGGGATTAGGGACAGCAGAGAACTAGTTTCTCATTTGTAATACATCATTGGAGCACCTCAATTAGCCACCTGCACTCCTTCAGTATTTTTCAACCATGTAATCAAAAAATATTATTTACTTTGATGATTAATACAAATGGTCTGCCAAGTATTTGCTTTTTAATGGGAAAATAATGGACAACATTAAGGAAGGGAAACACTATACATATGCATGATCTTCATGACAGTACAATTTGTTCAGAACCTGGCTCTGTCACTATAAATGACAAACAATCAGGAAGTGGAAATAAAACTCACCTACAAATTATCTTTCATCTGAAAATATTATTTGACTCTTCAGATAACATTGTTAAAATGGTTACAGATAGCTGGAGCAATTAGTAACTAACATTGGCAGACTTCTAAGGTAGTGTCAATTCCAGATATGAAAGAATTAGCTCTGTCTGGGTCAAGATGAAGTTTTTATGCATTAGATAAAGTAAGGGGTCCCTTCATTTTCTTACAGTCTCCATATTGTCTACTTTCTCTGTGTTATTGTTTGTTTTCTGACTAGATCTCTGTTCTGCTCTTCATATTTAATGATTTGAAGATTCTAGCTCCATTCTGCAAGACCTTGGTTCTCTTCTGTCTTCACAATTTCCCTCACTCCCTGTCTGACCTTACCTCCTACTACACCTCCTACTACTAGGTCTGCCCCGCTGAGGCAACAGGGGCCATCTTGACTGTGGTGAATTTGCGTTTGTGACCACACTCTATCCACACACAAGTCCTTGTCAGAATCTTTGTGATTACTTTCTCTTATGCTTGGAATATCATCCATACAAATGTCTGTGTGGACCATTCTCCTGCTTCAATTTTGTCTATGGTCAAATATCAAACTTATTATCTCCAAATTTTGAATCAACATGGTAAAAAGTTATCTCTTCTTCTTTTCCTCAGGCCTGTTCCACAAGACAGCTTCCACAATAAGCTTCCGCAAGCTTATTCCCCACTTTTCCTCTATTTTTCTCCCACAACATATATCCATCCTTCAGAAATCCTGCTGGCACTACCTTCAAAATATATCCAGAATATAAATACTTCACACCATTTGCATGGCTATCAGGCTAATCTGATCCAATATCTCTTCTCACCTCTATTACTGCAACTAACTACTAATTTGTCTCTTTTTTAGGATCACTCACTTATATAAGCACTTACTTTCAAAGAAATAACTAAGTAATTCCTCAAAATAAATGTTAATATATCCCTTCTCAGCACTAAACCCTGCAATTTACCAGTCGTTCAATGCAAAATAAAGGTCAATATATCCCGATGTCCTATAGTGCCTTATATGATCTAGAAAACGCACACACCCCACACAAAATATTGCTCTTCCCACTCACCTAGCTCCAGCTGTACTGATCCTCTGGGTCTTCATTGATTATACCAATTACTTTCTTTTAGAAACAGTATTCTAAAGCATATTCTAATTGCATGTTAAAACATACATAATATAAACTAAAGATTACTTCAAGGATGTCAAGGATGATTCAACCTAAGGATATGTTTTAATGTGTTATAACTGTATTAAAAATGAAAGAGAGAAAAATACGTAAAACAAGCAATACACAAAAGGCATTTAATAAGATAAAGCAAGTGTTATGAGGAGGACAGAAGTCTACTTGTGAAATTAGCCATTAAAAATTAAGAGTAAAAGGAAGAAAGGTGTTTGACCTGATAGATATTAACATATGTTACAGGAGAATGATAATAAAGTGAATGAAGTATTATTAATGCAGAGTAAATACCACAATATAACAACATGAAAAGATAAAAACCAAACTGACATATTTAACATGAAAACAACCAATATAATAGAGGTGATATGACAAAATAATGAGAAGATTATGTATTGTTTAGTAGTTTATTTGGAAAGTATTGGCTCTTTATATAATAAATAAGTAGGATCCCTCTTAAAACCACATGCAAAGGTGAACACCAATGTATTAAATGCTACATATGCTATATGTGAAATTTAATGGAAAAATGAAAACAGGAAAAAAAAGCATAGGAGAATAGTGTTGACGTTAAAATGAGGAATAATTGTTAAACAAAACTATATTTATTAAACAAAAAAACTATAGAAGGTATAATAAAATTTGGTAATATTTTATTACATAAAGATTAAGGATAATAGGTGTATATCAGAAGAAGACGTGGTACTAGCAGTGTGTTAAAAGACTCACTAGTATGAATGCATATGGAGGAAATAGCAACCTAGTTAGAAGCAAAATTGACAAAGAATATGAGCAAGTAATTTTAGAAATAGGAACACACAAAGCCACAAACTTATAAGAGAATGCTTAAAATTAATAGTGATCAGAAAAAAGCAAATTAAAGTTTCAAGGAGTAATCGTTTTTCCTTAATGAGATTTCTAGAGTGGAGATGTGCTGATGTTGTAATCCTTATGGCTAGCTGGCAGCACTGTAAACTGGGGCACAGTTCAGGATGTTAATATTAGTGTGTATGTACTCTCTATGGATTAGAAACTGTGCTCCAGAGAATGTACCTCAACAATTTTTTACTCTTGTTCATAAAGGAACATGTAAAAAGTTGTTTTTTTTTTTTTAAATTACAACATTACTTTTAGAGTTCATGGAAGTTAAAGGCAACCTGATCGTCCTACTGAAAAAAAATTTAAAAAGATGGATGGTAATTGGTGGATGCATACTCTGGGCATATTAGAAAGAAGGCACTTAGAAATGTATATTGCCGTAAGTATGGTTGTGTCTGAAAAACATAAATATAGTGAAACAGAAATATAATGAAATTAAAACACATTATTGTTTACAAAATTAAAATTGAAAAATAATTGGAAATTGAAAGGAAAAGCAAACACATGACTAAAATGCACATTTGAAAAGACCATAAACAAAACAAAATAACACATTCAGTACAAGAAGATGATAGCAGAGGATTAGTGATGGGGGGTACTTCTGGAGAATTGAAATGGTTTAAGGGGAAATGAAAACTAATATGTAAATCAAATAAAAGTGGAGACTTGCAGGGATCAGTAATTTTAATGGACCATCCCTTGAAGAGTATGATGATCTTAAATGCTTTATCAGAGCTGAAAGATCAAAAGAGATGAGCTGTGTTAGTCTCCCAGTCTTTGGAGGAGCAGACACAAAGGTGAGATCATGCATTATTTCATTAGGAGAAATTCCTGTGAGAAAAAAAAATGGAGGGGGTAACAAGAAGAAGGCGAGTAATCAGACCATGATTCAACCTGACACCGAGGGAAGAAAGGAAATAAAGAAGTTTCGGATGGTGGTGTGCTAGATTCATAAACAGTCTAAGAAAATTTCAGCAAAGAGAGGTCATGCCTTCCTGGAAATAGCCTGCCTTAGAATGTCACCCATGCTCCATCCATATTGTTGCAAAAGGCATTAAATCAGCCTTCTTCATGGATGAGTAGTAATCCATGGTATACATATACCACATTTTGTTATTCCGCTCATGAATTGATGGGCATTTCGTTGATGGAACTGGAGACCATTATCCTAAGTGAAGGATCTAAAGAATAGAAAAACAAACACCACATTTACTTACTATTAAATTGGAACTAACCAATGAACACCCATGTGGAGGGAAGTAAAACTCAAAGGAAATCAATGGGAGGAGGGGAGAGAGGGGATGGATGAAAACCTATCTAACGGGTGTAATGAAGACTATTTGGGTGACGGGCATATGTATAACCCCGACTAAAGCATTACAAAAGCAATCCATGTAACCAAAAACATTTGTACCCAGTAATACTTTGAAATAAATAAATAAATAAACATAAATAAATATCTCACCCATGCTTACTCTTCAGCTGTGAGCAGTCTGGGAAATGTGGTCTCTTGCAAACATGACGATGGATTTTTGAATATGGCTCTGGGTTCTATTAGGCAGCCTGTGACAGGAAAAAAAGAGAAGAGAGAGGAGAGAAGAGAGGAGAGGAGGGGAGGGGAGGGGAGGGGAGGGGAGGAGAGGAGAGGAGAGGAGAGAAAAAAGGAAGAAAGAGAAAGCAAAAGAAAGTATGAAGTAAGTCTCTTCAAGTCATTTTGATTTTATATTCTCCTTTAATTATCATAGCAGAAACTGGCAAGTTTCCAGTTACAGATCATCCAGAAGAAGCAGCCTTGCTGGAGACACATGTATAAAATCAACCCCCACATATGGGTTTATTTACCATAAATTCTAAGAAGGAGGCTCCAACCATTTCAACAACAATCTTATAATTGCAAAATTCCAGGGAAGAACAGAAAGAAACATGAAAGAGTACACAGAAAGACCCAGAACTTCATCCAAAACACCTCAGGTGCAGCTACAGAAATCTCACTATCAATACCCTAAAAGGCATGGTGCACAATTCCATCTCCATAAACTACCTTGGAACGTTTTTCCTCATTTTCCTTGTTGCCTACATTCAGGCAAACGTGGTTAGTCAAAAGCTACATTTCCCAAACATGAAAATAAAGGCCAGGACCTTTTCTTAGAAGGTATCAAAGAGGATCAGAGTTTGCTTGTGTCAACTCTGTGTGGACCACTACAAGTTTTAATGAACAGTTTAGGATTATGATGTTATGTTTTTTAACCTGAAATACAGTATTACCCATTTGCCATGCAAGGACTGTCAGTCAGGTATTTTGTTTTATGCTGTGGGAAACAGACTGTAGAAGGGACAGGCATGATGTATGTGAAGCAAATCTGAGACTGACTAGATGTTTTTGAAGATGACCGAAATGCACATCCATTTTTGAATCCCCAGTCATATTACAGTATTTTTTAAATGCTTTGATCCGTGTGCTTACAGTAAACATTGCCTAACTTCTTGTCCAGTCGATTGTTAATAATTAAACACAGCATGTGTATTGTCATGAAATGATCTAGCTGGAAGAGGGGTTAATTTATATAATTACCATGGAATAATAGTAATAGCATTAATTTGGAAGTGCTCAGTTCCCATGTTCGGCCTCATTGAATGCTCACACTAAACATTTTGTAGGTATTAGTGTTATGACTATCAAAGAAAAAAGATTTAAAAAACAAATAAACAAGGATGGGGAAAGTAAGTAATTTGTCCAATGTAGAGTAACAGATGATTTGAGTTCAATACTTTTAAGTCTAAAGACCACAGTATTAATCACTCTAGTACAGTACCTTTTCTAATCAAATCCTTTATTTAACAAATTTAAAAAATTAGCTTAGAAGTTCGAATGTTTAAAATATAACATACAAAGAGGCAACCCCAGAAACACAATGTCTTCACTCCCAGTATGAGCTTTACATTATAGTTTCAGAGTCTATTTTGTCAGGGTAATATCTACTGCAAAAAATTGAAAAGTGTAAAATACCTATGATTTTATACAAAGAACATTTCTCATCCAAGGAGATTCCTCTTCCAAGACAAATAAGGTTTTCTAAAGAGATTACTGCCTTCCTCTGAGAAAACTGAGCTGTAAATATGGATTTTCACTTGGGAAATTTATATACCAATTAAAATCTGACAATTTTCATTTATAAAGCTTTGGCAGTAGCAAACTATTGTAATTTTCCAAATACCTTGCATTACATATGTCCACAGGAAGAAATAGACTGTTAAAGTTTTTGAATTGTAGCAATCTGTGGGATCATTATTCTAACTGCCAAATGAATTCTTCTGCCCAATTTCAGGTTTTACACACCATTTGGTTCATTTATTTCACCTGAATGTAAGTATGGACTTCCATATTAAACTGAAATTATCAGCATTAAAATGAAAGCTTAATATAACATATCTAAAATTTTCTAACAGATGGGTACTTGATTCAGACAAGCATTAAAGTCAATCATTTGTACTATATGTAGAAAAATCAACATACACATACACACACAAACACACACAGGCACATAGACTCTTTTTTTACTTCTGAATTCTCAGAGGAGAGATCATTTTTGAGATGTTACAGTCATTTATAATTTTGAAAACAAACATTTATTTTTTACACTTCACATTCTATTAATAGTTGTTATCTGATTGAATAACACGTATGAATACCACCTTTGTGTAGGACATTATACTAATGCACTGAAAGACATACAAGTGATTAATTTAGATCTTGATCTTGAAATTTTGACAGTGACATAAATGTGCAGTACAAATAACCCCAAAGACAATGTAAATTATGCAAAGAAGTTCATATAAATGAGAAATAATATTTTATATGGAGTATAGGAAATTATTAATAGATGACAATATAGATAAGACCTGAAGGATATTGAGAAAGCTATCTGAAATTGGACCTTTAGAAAGCTCCTTTGGTATTAACATACCATTAAATGTATTGCTCCCTCTGATTTTCCAAATAAGCATTGCAAATAAAATGCATTCTATAAAAAGATATCCGGACTAGAATGTTTATAGCAGCACAGTTCACAATCGCAAAGATGTAGAAACAGCCCAAGTACCCATAAATATATGAGTGGATTAATAAAATAGGGTATATCTGTACCGTGGAGTACTACTCAGCCACAAAAAATAATGGTGATCTAGCACCTCTTGTATTATCCTTGTATTACCCATTCTACGAAGTAAAGTATCACAAGAATGGAAAAACAAGCACCACATGTACTCACCATCAAATTGGTATTAACTGACCAACACTTACATACACATATAGTAGTAACATTCATCGGGTGTCGGGCATGTGGGAGGGGGGAAAAGGGGATGCGTTTATTCATACCTAGTGGGTGCTGTGTGCACCGTCTGGGGAATGGACACGCTTGTAGGTCTGACTCTGGGCGGGGGGAAGTCAATATATGTAGCCTAAACATTTGTACCCCAGTAATATACTGAAATGCTTTTGTTGTGGATTCATGTTATCCTGTATTTGATTGATCTAAAATATAAACCCACACATGCACACACATGTGTACACAAACATATGCAAATGTATACACACTTGTACACACACAAATATACCTTTGGAGTTCTTTATGTAGTCCTTCTAACTTAGGCATCCAGCATCATTCATTCTACCACAGAGAAGATTTATAAAAATGCTGAGACAGAAAAAAATATTTTCTTTTTTTATAACATTACATTATCACCCGATAAACATAAGAGATAACTGTATAGTGACCATATTACAAAACAGATTAACAGAACAGTAAGCAACTAGAAGTTAAATTATGTATGTATCTAACTTAATACTTATGCCTTTATGAATGTCTAATAGAAACTTTTGATAAATTAAGAAGTGGACTCATTACATGAAGATATCTGGAAATATAACAAAGCTTTTGAATATGTCCTAAATCTACTTTTACTGTCTTTTAATACATCCCATAAAGAAAATACAATAATGGCAAAACAACTTGATAATGAGCATTAATAATCGATTTTTTAAATCTCTCTTTGTTGATATAAAGCAGATCCAAGCCAAACCTTACAAACTATTTAGGTTTGGTCATTTCACTATTTAACTAGGGTATGGGAAGCTCCAAGAATTATTCTTATGCTTCTATTTATTCATGATCTAGTCAAATGAAAAACTAAAAATTACTCCCAAAGCTTGTATTAATCTTAATTACCCAGGATTATGTAGTTATTTGGAGTATATCTGACTCTAACATTCAAATAATGCTGTCTTAAGGAAACAATGTAAAATATATTCAACACATAAAAATGATACCGTTGTCCCTCAATTTCCAGCACCTTTTCATCCCCAGGAATTCCAAAAACTGCAGATGTTCAAATCCCTTATGTAAAATGCATATTATTTTCATATAATCCATATGCATCCTCCTGTATATGTTAAATTATCTCTAGATTACTTACTATAAAAACCTAATACAGACCGGGTGCGGTGGCTCACGCCTGTAATCCTAGCACTCTGGGAGGCCGAGGCGAGTGGATCGCTCAAGGTCAGGACTTTGAAATCAGCCTGAGCAAGAGTGAGACCCCGTCTCTACTAAAAGTAGAAAGAAATTAATTGGCCAACTAAAAATATATAGAAAAAATTAGCTGGGCATGGTGGTGCATGCCTGTAGTCCCAGCTACTCAGGAGGCTGAGGCAGAAGGATTGCTTGAGCCCAGGAGTTTGAAGTTGCTGTGAGCTAGGCTGACGCCATGGCACTCACTCTAGCCTGGGCAACAGAGTGAGAAAAAAATAAATAAATAAATAAGACAATTGGCTTTCCGTGGTGGCTCATGCCTGTAATCCTAGCACTTTGGGAGGATCACTTGAAGTCAGGAGTTCGAGACCAGCCTAGGCAACACGGAGACCCTCATCTCCACAAGAAATAAAAAAATTAGCCCAGCGTGGTGGTGTGCACCTGTAGTCCCAGCTACTTGGGAAGCTGAGGCAGGAGGATCCCTTGAGCCCAGGAGTTTGAGGTTGCCGTGAGCTGTGATGATGCCACTGCACTCTAGCCTGGGCGACAGAGTGAGACCCTGTCCCTAAATAAATAAATGAATAAAAATAAGACAACAATGAAGTTTGCTGCATCAATTGACTCTTTCATAAAAGATTTCTCTGTAGCACGCAATGCTGTTTTTAACCATGTTCACAGCATTGTCACCAGGAGTAAATTCCATCTCGAGAAACCACTTTCTTTCCTCATCTATAAGAAGCAACTCTTCATCTGTTCTCATTTGATCGTGAGATTGCAGCAATTCAATCACATCTTCAGGCTCTACTTCTAGGTCTAGTTCTCTTGCTCTTTCTACCTCATCTGCAGTTACTTTCTATATTAAAGTCTTGAACCCCTCAAAGTCATCGATGAGGGGTTGGAATCAGTTTCTTCCAAACTCCTGATAATGCTGATATTTTGAACTCCTCCCTCACAAGCCATGAATGTTCTTAATGGTATCTAGAATGGTGAATCCTTTCCAGAAAGTTTTCAATTTACTTTGCCCAGCTTCATCAGAGGACTCACTATGTAGGGCAGCTATAGCCTTACAAAATGTATTTCTTAAATAACAAGACTTGACAGTCAAAATTACTCCTTGATCTATAGGCTGCAGAATGGATGCTGTGTAAGCAGACATGAAAATAACATTCATCTCCTTTTACATCACAATCAGAGTTCTTGAGTGACCAAGTGCATTGTCAATGATCAGTAATAATTTTGAAAGGAATCTTTCTTTCTGAGTGGTAAGTCTTAATTAAACAGTGGGCTTAAAATATTCAGCAAACCATGCTGTAAACAGATGTGCTGTTATCCAGGCTTTGTTGTTTTGTTTACAGAGCACAGGCAGAGTAGATTTCACATAATTCTTAAGGCACCTAGTATTTTCAGCATGGTAAATGAGCACTGGCTTCAACTGAATGTCACCAGCTACATTAGTCCCTAACAAGAGAATCAGCTTGTTCTTTGAAGCTCTGAAGCCTGGCACTGACTTCTCCTCTCTAGCTATGTAAGTCTTAACTGGTATCTTCTTCCAATAGAAGACTGTTTTGTCGACACGGAAAATCTTTTGTTTAGTGTAGCCATCTTCATCAGTGAACTTAGCTAGACATTCTGGACAACTTGCTGCAACTTGTACATCAGAATTTGCTGTTTCACCTCACACTTTTATGTTATGAAGACGGCTTCTTTAAACCTCATGAACCAACCTCTGATAGCTTCAAACTTTTCTTCTACAGTTTCCTCATCTCTCTCAGCTTTCATAGAATTAAAGAAAATTAAGGCCTTGTTCTGGATTAGGATTTGGCTTAAGAGAATGTTGCAGCTGGTTTGATCTTCTAATCATGCCACTGAAACTTTCTCCATACCAGTGATAACACTGTTTCTCTTTCTTATCATTCATATGTTCACTGGAATCGTAGTTTTAATTTCCTTTAAGAACTTTTTCTTTTGCATTGACAACTTGGCTAACTGGTGCAAGAGGCCTACTTTTTGGCCTATCACAGCTTTCAACATGCCTTCCTCCCTGAGCTTAATCATTTCTAGCTTTTGACTTAAAGTGAGATATGTGTAATTCTTTCTATCTCTTGAACATTTTTGTTTGTTTGTTTTCAATGGTAGCAATATTCTCTTTTTTTATTTCAGAGTCTAAAAATATGGAACACTTCATGAATTTGCATGTCATCCTTATGCAGGGGCCATACTAATCTTCTCGGTATCGTTCCAATTTTAGTATATGTGCTGCCAAAGCGAGCACTCTCTTGAATATTTAGAGGCCACTGCAGGATTATTAATTGGCCCAGTTTCAATATTGCTATGTCTCAGGAAATAGGGAGGCCCGAGGAGAGGGAGAGACACAGGGAAAATCTGGTCAGTGGAGCAGTCAGTACACACACATTTACTGACTAAGTTCTCTGTCTCATGTGGGTGCAGTTTATGGTGCCTCAAAACAATTACAAAAGTACCATCAAAGATCACTAATCACACATTGCCATAACAAATATAATAATAACGAAAAAGTTTGAAATACTGTGAGAACTACCAAAATGTGACACAGAGACATGAAGTGAGCATATACTGTTGGAAAAATGGCATTGATACACTTGCTTGATGCAAGGTTGCTACAAACCTTCAATTTGTAAAAAATGCAATATCTGCAAAGCACAATAAAGCAAAGCAAAATAAAATGAGGTATGTCTGAATTGGATTTGATACGACAAGTAAAATTACATTTTCTATGTGATTTTGGAGAAACAACATTAGCACAGAATTAGTTACCCCTGCAACAGTACATAAATAATGAAAGAAAAGTTATTTTACAAGGGATTCCCCTTAGCCATCCAGCATATTAATGTTACAAAATTAGCATAACTCCCAGAATTTGCTTAAGAGGATGTCTCACCCTCAGCTCTACTGATAATTTGGACCAGAAAATTCTTTGTTATGCAGGGTGCTTTGTGTACTGTAGGATGTTTAGCAGCATCTCTGGCCTCTACCCACTAGATGCCAATAGCACCCCCACCTCAGATGTGACAATCAAAAATGTCTCCAGATACCACCAAATGTCCCCTAGGGACAAAATCATCTCTGGTTGAGAACTACTGGCTCAGACCTAAACAGATCTTCTTATGAAAGTTTTATACTAATGCTAAAAAAATTAAAAAGGAAAGAAAAAGAAAAGAGAAAAAAACCTTAAAAGTTCAGTAGCTATACAGTAAAAAAAAAAAAAAAAAAAAAAAAAAAAAATGCCATTTCAGACAATAAAAACTATAAAAATAAAATATAATCATAAATGCCACCATATATCCCCAGGGAAATCCTTCCTTTTTCTTGAATAAGTGTCTCTAGATTCTAAGATATATATTTAAAAAGTTCCTACCAGACCATTTCTCCTGTAGAAAATAGATATAAACTTTGATGAAATACAAAAATCAACTGTTAGCAGGCACTGAAGAAAAAAAAAACAGACAAATTCTGAGGAGACTCAAAATTTGGAAGAAGGGAATAACAAAAAGATAATCTAAAATTGCTCAACATACCAAAAAAAAAAATACCAATCTATAGATAATTCAGATGTTAAAATTAGCAAACAAGAATTTTAAAGCAGCAATTATAACTATGCTCAAGAAGGTAAAGGAAAGTATGATCACAGTGAAGAAAGAAAATCTCATCAGAGAAATAAAAACTATTTAAACAAAAAAGTTTTTAAAATACTTTGAAAACTTAAAAACACAATATCTGAAAAAATAATTCATTTGGACAGGCTACACAACACAATGGGGCTAAAACAAGGAAAATTCAATAAAATTGAAGATAGAACAATATAAATGTCTGAAGAACAGAGAGAAAAATCTTTTAAAAAAGTAACAGATCCTCAAGGACCTAAGGGACAATATCAAAAATTCTAACATATATCTACTTTAAATCACAAAATGAGAGAAGATTGAATAGGACAGAAAAAGCATTTGAAGATATAATGGCTAAAATTTTTCCAATTTTGTTTTATATCTTTCTTTTATATATTTGTTGAAAGATATAAATTTACAAATCTAATAAGTTTAGTAAACTTCCAGCATGATAACTACTGAAGAAAAACATGGTAAGCACATCATAGCTAAACTACTATAAACAGAATATAAAGAGAAAATGTTCAACACATCCAGAGAGAAACAACATATTACATTACATAGAGGGGAACAATCATTCAAATTTCTGCCAACTTCCTATCAGAAACTATGGAAGCCAGAAGGTAGTAGAAAACCATCTTCAAAGCTGAAAGAAAAAAAATTGCCAACTCAGAATTCAATATACATTCAAAATATACTTCCAATATGAAGGCAAAATAAAGGTATTTTCATATAAAAAATTAAGAGAAATTCATTTCTATTACTGGAAGTCCTACACTTTAAGAAAGGCTAAAATAAGTTCTTTAGGATGGAAGAAAATAACAGGTGGATGCTTTTAATTAAAAAAAAAAGTATGACTATTTCAGCAAAAAGTGTAACATTTTCATGTAGGTTTTTAAAGTACACAGATGTGTAATATGCAATAATTAATAACAAAGAATAGAGAAGAGGTAAAAGGACCTATGGTTGAAACAGTTTCTATATTTTTTATGAAGTGGTACAGTATTAACCCTAATTAGACTGAAACATTAAAGATATATATTGTTATTCTTGGAAAACCTACTAGAAACAATAGTACAATCAAATATAACTTAAAAGCCAAAAGATATAATTACAATATTTTAAATTTTTCAAATAACCTACAAATAAGCCAAATGAGGAGTATAACAGGAATGAAAACACATGGACAAGGAAAAAACAATAAAATGAAAGTTCTAAATCCCATAATACCAATAATTACATTAAATGACACAGTAATTAAAAAACAGAGATCATCAGAATTGATAAAAAATTATATGCTGTCTAAAAAAAATCCAAGTGGGATAGAGAGGAAAAATAGAATGAGGAGCATGGGGAGAACATGTCAATACAAAAATACACACTAGGGGTAGGACAGAAAAAGTCAGACAAATAAAATAGACATAGATAGTAGAAAGATATCCAAATAACAGTAATGATAAATATAAATACATTTAAATTTTCATTTAAAACACAATCATTTTCAGACTAAGTTAAGAAAAAAAGAATGCCAGCTATATGCTATTATGAAACAGACCTAAAAAACATAGATGATGAAAAAGAGGTATACCTGTAAAATCCTAACCAAAAGAAAACCTATCATATCACACAAAACAGAATTTAAAGAAAAAAGAATTACTAGAGATGAAGATGGTCACCACATGATGATAAACAGTTCACATCACCTGGAAGATACAATTCCAAATTCTAGGTACCTAATAAATCTAAACTTGCATGCAGCAAATAAGTTTCAAAATTAAAGCAAACATTTATGAAATTAAGATTAAATCCACCACCATACTGCAAAGTTTTAACATATCTCCTTCAGTAACCGACAAATCTAGCAGCTAAAAGATCAGTAATCACATATAGAATTTGAGCAGCATAATAAATTAGCTTGACCTAAGCAACATATAAAATATGCATGCGATGCATGCAACTACAATTGGGAAAAACACATTCTTTTCAAGTTCACATGGAAAATTTCTGAAAACTGAACATGTACAAAGCCATAAAGCTAACCTCAACAAATTTCAAAGCATTGGTATCATATTCTCTGACCATAATGCAATTAAGTAAAAAATTAGTGATGACAAGAACAAAAAAAGTTAAAAACACATCTTAAAATAGCTCATGAGTTAAGCAAAAAAATCATGAAGGAAATTAGAAAATACTTCAAATTTAATAATAAAATAACTATATGTCAAATGTTGTGGAATGCAACTAGGTGGGTATGTAGAGAAAAATCCATAGCCTTAGATGCTTTTCTTTAGAAAAAAGACTAAAAATTAATCAGCTAAGCATCCAAACTTAAGGAATTAGAAAAAAATAGAACACCCAAAAAGTCAAAGGAAAAACATACTAAGAAAACAGAAATTACTGAAACAGGAAACCAATGTATCTAGAAAGGCTTAAGAAAGCCAAAAGTTGGTTTTTTTAAAAAATGAAAGTGAGAAACTTCTGGTAAGACTGATGAAGAAAATACAGAGGGTACAAATAATTAATATTTTGTATGAAAATAGGAACATCATGTTTCATCTCAGAAAATGAGAGGATTTTATGAACAATGTTAGCCAAAAACTTTGAAAACATAAATGGATAAATCCATAAAAAATAAAACTTACAAAAGGCACTCAAAAAGAAATAGAAACATTAAAGGACATCAGTAGTCAAATATTTCCACAAACAGAAGCTTCACAGAATATTTGAGAAACAATAATTCCAATCTTACATAAACTCTTTCAAAGAACAAAAGAAATTTTTCCCATGCACTTTATGAGGCAAGCATGACCCTGATCCCAAAACCAGACAAAGACAGCTAAGACAGAAAAATTATAGGCCAATATCTCTTATGAGCACAGATTTTTTAAAAATCATGCAAATACTAGCAAACTGTTCCAAGCCATGTATGAATCATGACGAAGTTAATTTATATCAGGAATGCAAGGTTGATTTAATATTAGAAAATTAGCAGATTAAAAGAAAAGAAACACAGGGTTATCTCAATAAAGTTTGATAAAATTCAACATTTATGATAAAACTGTTAGAAAACTAGAAATAGTACATAACTTGCTCTATCCTGATAAATGACAGCTACCACAATAAGATCATATGATAAATGTAATACTTAATAGTGAAATGTTGAAAGCATTCCCTTTAAGATCAGAAACAACACCAAAATGCCTACTACCACTACCTCTATTCAATATTGTATTTAGAGGTTCCAGTTAGGACAATAAGAAACCAGTTTTTAAAAAACAAAAGATATAAGGATTAGAAAAAAGAGGCAAAACTATTATCATTTGCAAATAATAATGACCAATTACTAAAAAAGTAAACCATTATGAACACGAGATTTTAACAAGAATGTTTATAACAAAAGCAGCACACAAAAGTCAATTGAGATACGGCTTCACTCTCACTAAGATGGCTAGAATCAAAAAGTCAGATAATAGCAAGTGATGGCAAGGACATGAAGAAATCAAAACCCCTATACAATGCTAGTGGGGATGTAAAATGGTACAACCACTTTGGAAAACAGTCCAGCAGTTCCACAAATGATTTACACATGGAGTTGTCAGACCACCTAGCAATTCTACTCCTAGATGTATACCCAAGAGAAATTAAAGCATATGTCTACACAAAAACTTGTACATGAATATTTATAGATTTATTTTAGCCAAAACATGAAAACAACCCAAATATCTATCAACTGATGAATAAACAAAATGTGGCATATCCATTCAATGGACTATTATTTAAGCATAGAAAGAAATGCAGTACTGATACATGCTACAACATGGATGAAACTTGAAAAAACATTATGTTAAGTGAAAAAAGTCAATCACAAAACACCACATATAATGTGAATCCATTTAAATGAGAAGTCCAGAAAAGGCAAACGGACAGAAAATAGATTAGCAATTGCTTAGGACTAATGAGGACAAAGGGTTAGGGGAATGATAGCTAAAGAGTACAGGGTTTCTTTTTGAGATGATGAAAATGTTCTAATATTATATCAGTAATTACACATATCTGTAAATATACTAAAATACACTAAATTGTACACTCTAAATGAGTGAATTGTAAAGTAGGTGAATTAGATCTCAATAAAGTGTTTTTCTTAAAAAAAAAAGTCAACTGTATTTCTACACATCAGCGAAACACTACGAGAAAATATATTTTACTTTATAATGTGTCAAAATGTAATCAAGCTCTTCATGGAGAAAATTATAAAATTTTACTAAAAGGAGACTAAACAAATAAAAGGATATACAATGTTCATGTATTAGAAGTCTTTAAAAAAATGTCAATTCTCCTCAAATTGTTCTACAGATTAACTGCAATTCCAATCAAAATCCTAAAATCTCCTGTAATTTTAGGCTGGAGAGAAGGAGGAACAGGGAGTTATTTCTTAAGTACAGAGTTTCTGTTTGGGATGATAAATAAGGTCTGGAAATAGACAGTGGTGATGGCTGCACAACACTGTAAATCTCCTGCAATATTTGAGAAGCTGATGGTTAAAACTTATAATGAAGACCAAGGGCCAAAAATAGCCAACACACTTATCTAAGATAAGAACAAAAGGAAATGTACTCTCCCAGCTATCAAGACTTCTAAAGCTATGGATAGGCCTTAGTGTGGGGAAAGAATAGAGCCCAGTAAAATATCCATACAAACCTATCGGGGAAACTTGATTTATAAACAGCAAGCATGGCTGATCAAATTGGGTATCTATACTCCTATCTCATGTCTTGCACAAAATCAAATCTGTATGGATAATACCCTTAAATAGAAAACAGCCACTTAGAAGACAATGTAGAGCAATTAGAAGATTAGAAAATCGGAAGAGTAATGAGAAAGAACTAGTGTTACTAATATTACAACATATTATAAAGAATCCTTAAAAACAATGTGATACCAGAGCATGGGTAGACAATAAAAGTCCAGAAATGTACCAAAGTACATACAGGAATTTAGTATGGTAAAAGAGGCATCTCAAACCAGTAGAGAAAAGATAAACTTTTTAGTAAATGATATTGGTACAACTAAATTGGATATATATTTCACATCGAAAACCATTCAAAATAAAAGTGGATCAAAGACATATATGTAAAAACTAAAACCACAAGAGTACTAGAAGAAAATAGGGAAAAAATTCCTTTATAACCGTAGAGTGACTCAAAATCTTGAAGCTATTAAATCAAAACTGATAAATTCAACTGAATAATTTAAGAAATCCTTCATGGCAAATAACATCAAAAGCAAAGTCAAAATATACTAAGTGAAATACACCAGATATAAAGGACAAAAACTGTATGTATGATTCCATTAGTATGAGATACCTAGAGTAGGCAAATTCATAAAGACAGAAGGTAGAGAACAGAGGTTACCAGAGTCTGGAAGGAGGGGAAATAGGGAGTTATTTCTTAATGAGTATAGAGTTTCTGTCTGGGATGATGAGAAAGGTCTAGAAATAGCAGTGATGGCTGCACAACATTGTAAATGTACTTAATGCCATTTGGTTGTACACCTAAGAATGGTAAATCTTGTTATGTATATTTTACCACAACAAATACAAATGAGGGTGACCAGATAAACAAACAATAAAAAAAGAAGACAAATGACAAATGGGAGTGGAGGTGTGGGTAACATTTATACCTTACATCACAAAAGAGTTTACCTCCCTAATACATAAAGAAGAAATCGGTGAGGAAAAAAGACCAATAATCTAACCCAATCTAAAAATAAACAACAGATGTGAATGAACAGTTCATAGAAAAAGAAAGAGAAATTGCCCATCATCATATGAAAAGATATTCAACATTGCTCATCAGAGAAATGAAAACTAAAACTGTACTGAAATATATTCCTCACCAGATTGGGGGAAAAAATTAACAACATACTGTCATGGGAAAGCTGTAAGAAAAGTTGCCCTTTTATACTGCTGGTGGGAATACAAATTGTTATATCCATTACTGAAGGCAATCAGCAACATCTAGAACAATATGAATGCATGCACCCTTTCATCAAACAACCTCACTTCCAGGAATTTATCCTACAGACATGGTAGCATATGTGGGAAATGTATATGTACAAGGTTATTGCAGCACTGTATCAAATAGCAAAAAGTCAGCAACAACCCAAATATCCATCAATAGGAAACTGGTTAAATAAATTATGGATTTTTTTCACACAATGGAAAATTACATGCTATAAAAAACAAGAACCTCTCTATTGGGATGTACAAAGAGCTCCAAGATACAAAGTTAAGAGCGTAAAGCAAGAAGCAGAATAGTGTATGTAGTATGCTTTTGTATTCAAAGGGAAGGAGAAATAAGAATATATATTTATATTGTATAAAGAAACACTGGAAAGATATATAAGAAACTAATAAAAACTATTACCAGTAGGAAGCAAGGGGTGGAGTGAGCAGACAATTGCAGTGGAGGGGATAAAAATGGAACCAAGATATTTCACTGTACTATTTTCTATTTCGACTTGACATATGTGAATGGATTTCTCATTAAAATTGTCTTAACTTGATAGGGGTTTCTAATTCAAGGGTATATGTATTAGTCATAACTCAATAATATGATGTACATTTCATTACATGTATGACTTTTATATCAAACGAGAAAGAAAACCCTAAATACTTATCTCTAGTTAATTACAAGCATTCTGAAGTATTTAGGAGGAAGTGTACCTAATCTGTAACGCATACAGAACACAAGACGGATTACTAGTGAACAGAGAGCTGGAGAGACTCATGACAAAGCAACTACAGTGAAACGTTCACTGTAGGATCTCGAAGGTACCTATAGGAATGCTCAACATAAAATTCTCTCAGCTGTCTGTTTGAAATTTCACAATAAAATATTTTTTTAATTTTTATTAAAATTTAAAAAATAGAGAACTCATGAATCAATAGACAACTCAGAAAAACAGACAGAAAACACAAACAGGTGTTTAATAGAAGATACCAATGTTCCATAAACACATGAAAAGCTATTCAGCCCTACTTGTAGTCAGGGAACCACAAATTTCAAAACCACCTTGAGATACCATTACTCAGCTGTCAAGACTGGCAAAAATTGTAATCAGTACCAACTGTTGAAGAGGAGGTAGAAATAACCCAAAACCCAAATGTCCATTAACATTAGAATGGGTCACTAAATCATGAGATAGTCACACAGTGAAATATACCGTGAAGCAGTGAGGGTGAAATGAATTAATAATACCCTTACCCACAGAAAAGAATCTCAAAATACATTTTAAGTAAATGATACAAGTAATTTAAAAAGTCAGTATGATTCTAACTATATTGTTCAAAAACAGGCTAAACAATTTAGGCACAGAGATATGATAAAACTATAAAGAAAAGCAAGGAAATAATTCATGAAATAAAAACATAATAGCAGTTATCCCTTGGAGGAGATTGCAACTATAATGAAGAAAAGATGAACAAGTGGTTTCTAAGGTATTTATAATGTTCTATTTCTTAACCGGGATGGTAAGGTACATGAGTGTTCATTATTACTAATATGTTTTTATATGCTCTTTAGTGAATGTATTTCACAATAAAGTTTCTTAAATATGAAAAATTTCAGCACTATTATTACCCATTTTGAAGGATTAAAGAAGCATTCTTATCATTAATATAAACATTCAAATGAAATTGTTTAATAGTTATCTCAATCTTAACTCCCTCCTCTACACACACACACACACATGTTCTTCCTGTTGTCTTTCCCCCTCAGTAAATAGCCTCTACAGCCTTCCAGTTGCTCAGTCCAAACCCTGGAGTCATCCATGCTTCCTCTCTCTCTCTCTCACTCAAACCCCACACCCAAACGATCTGCAAATCTTATTAGCACTCTTTGAATCCATTCACTTCTCACCTACTTCCTCGTACCACCCCAATCCAAGTCACCATCGTGTCTCACATGGGGAAGTGCAATAGTCTCCTTCCTGGACTCAGTTTCTGTCCTCTGTCGACTTTATTCTTAACAGGCAGCCAGAACGATCATTTTAAAATGTAAATTAGGGCAAGTTGTCCTTTGTTCAAAACCCACCTACGGCTCCCTGCCTGTCTCACACTGAAAGCAAAGAATCCATACAACAGCCCACTTGGCCCCACCTGTTCCAGCTCCTGCTACACTCCTATCACTCTCTCCCTCACAGTGAACTCCTGACACTGCTCAAACTGGCCAAGGTGACTGCGGCCCTGGGCTCTCCCTTGGAATCCATGTGCTCACTTCAAAACTTCCTTCATGTCAAAAGCTCAAATGTCACATTAGAGAGGTTCACTGGAACTACCCTACGTGAAATTGAAAAATCCCATCCTACAACCTGGTGCTCCCTTCCCCCTCACATTGTTGATCATTCTCCATCTTAGCACCATCTAGTTGACCATACACTTTATTTATTTACTGTCTTCCTCCACTCACTAGAATGAAAGCATCACATAACAAGAATTTTTACCTGTTTTTCTTCCTAATATATCCTCAATATCTGAAAGAAGCCTAAGTAAGGGCTTAATAATATCTGAATTAAGGAATAACCTTTATAAAACTGTTTTTTAAACAATAAGCATTTATTATAATAAAATGTATTTCCATTCATAAAATGATAAATTGTGTTATCTCCATAAATAGACATGAAAGAATAAATTAATCACTAAATAAAATATCAAGCACATGTAAACTTTTCCCTGCATGTAAACCATTTGTTTCCAAAGGGAAGCAAAAAAATAGTAGGAATCTAATCTGCAATAAATGAAAAACTGATTTTTAAAGAAATCAAGAAAAGCAAAATATGTCACACTTTTACAAAGCAAAATTGAAATAAAGCTATTGTTTGAATCCTGTACCTCTCCAGCTAAATATGTACTCTTGCTAGAAAGCTAAAAGCAAAAGTAGAAAGCATGTTCTAACTCCTAAAAACAAGCATTTATTACTTGCCACACCAACAGGGAAACAGGAAGGGCAAACAGTGCAGACTAGAAGGAACTCTCTGTTAGCCCCTTCATTCTTATAAAAAAAAGAAACTGAGGAACTGAAATAATCTGTGGGAAACTTAAAAAAAAAATCAACTCTCTATCAAATTCAGCAATAATGGAAAAATACTAGAAGCAAAAAAACAATTTACTTTGCCTGTTCAGTTGTGATCTTGCTCTAGTAAAATTCAGTTTTTATAGAACTAGAGACAAAATATATCTCCATGGAAACAACATTCCCAAGCATACATGTGAGACTGAGAAGTATGGTTTTCTATGCAGGTCTTCACATCCTAAATATACACATAAGATTTGGGGTAGGGAGGTACTGAGAAGAGAACACAGCTTTGTAATCAGTTCTGGATTTGAATTCTGGCTCTACCAGAATTCACTTTGATCTTAGGCAATTTTTGTCCTATCTGAACCCCAGATTTTTAATCAGCAAAATAGGGATCATTAAGACCTTATAAGTTTGTCAAGAATGTAAAAAAGTATGAATCACCTAATTTGGGCCTGGTACATTCCTGGCTACAGTCTACCTACAGGCCTTCTGACATTTTAATCACAGTTGCATAATGCTCAATTAGAATCACCATCTTCTGATTGCCTCTGTTAGCTTTATAGCACTAGCCTATCACTGAGAATTCTACTAACAGCAGAGGGATGGAACTGTTGATGTTGCTATCAACAGGAACTAGTCAATTACCTGACAGCAGCCATTACGTGCTACTTGTTGGAGGCAAAATAAAAGACTGCTTAAGATTTTTTTAAGATGTAAAATTGACTAGAGTCATTACCCCTGATCAATTATACCTTCTCAAAACTAGAAAAGATCTAGTAGGTCATTCAGCAAGAATCCTTTCCACAGATTAGATAACCAAATTTCTGCTTAAAGGATTCTAGTTTAAACCAAACTTTCACTCAAACAGGGTAGAAGGTTATTACATTCTCTGACTCTTCTAATTATCAGAAAAGGCTTTTTTCCCCCCTTAAATGGATAGATGACGAAAAAGTGAATGATAATGTATAAATGCCACCCTACACTCACATACTTCTGGAAATAAAAATCTTCACTATTTTCATTTGGGGGTAAGAAATGATATTCTCTTAAATAATAATTCCCTAATAAAAAAGTTCCAAAAATGCATCTTGAAACTTACATTTACATCTTCATAACAAAACACATCTTAGAAAGTCCACCTTACAAATATATAAAACATAAAGAAAACATACCTGGGATAATATCATTGATGTGCAATAGGATTGTATTTTCAACACTTGCAAAACTACAAAGCTGTACTCCATCAAATCTTCCGTCCCAGTTGCCAATAGGGTTATCCTAGAAATTGAACAACAGAATAATCTTTAAAGCTCCCCCCCATAAAATGTAAATATGAAAGTCTATATTTTCCATAAGAGAATCCTCCAAAATGTTTTACATTGAAAAATTTTAGCTATTTTGCCTAAAAGAAAGAAAGAATATATTAGGAATAATTGTCATAGTAATGAGGGTTTGTTTTTTTGTTCATTTGTTTTTGGAAAAATGAGATCCAAGGGTAATCAAGCTAGAGTAAACCCACATATGAGCAAGGAACCAAGTGTTCTTCATACTTTGCCAGACAATAAATACTTGTCTATGTAATAACACCCATATGAGGTTTAAAGAGACAGTGCTTTGCATAGGAAGGTTTATTAATAATACATTATTTCACCTAGAAACCTGCTTCTAATTAGCCCTACCTTGCTCTGATCACTCCTTTTTATTCCCCGAGCATTTAAACAGTCAATTTAAACTTCTGTAGGCCTTTCTGTCTACTTTTCAATTGTTCTTTAATTGTTTAAAGTCTGCTTTTTAATTGTTCTTTTCTTATTTTATGGGTATGCAAGAATTTCCTCCAAAGCGGAGATGTTTATATTTAATTATTTTATATTCTAATGTAGCAACAATTAGTACCATGCTGTTCATGGAGCTAGATTACTAGATGGGCCAGTCAAGCAATTGCCCTGAGCACCAGTGTATTATGGCATTCTAAAATGTCCCCGAAAATAGAAAGAGATGGAGAAAAATGTATTTGCTAGAACTTTCCTCTCAAGCAGCATACTAGAAGTGTTTGGAACAAATGCTTGCACAAAACAACTGGGGGATGGGCAGAGGCAGGAAAAGAAGCCACAGGGCAAACCTCTTGGCAGCTCCACCCAGGTAAACAAGATGACCCCTAGACCACCCTCTGAAACGGGCAAGCCCACATTTGGGGCCCAAGCCAAATAACCTAAAGGAAAGGAAGATGATCTCCAACAACCCAGGCTCTACCCAGGCCAAAACTTCTCCTCTAAAGAGTGAATTAACATTTAAAGAATATTGGTTAAAAGGGATACTTTATAGGTTAGCTATCTTGAGGGACCCAAGTTTTACTCTGGCCCCAACTTTTCACATAATGTGAGTTCAGTGAAGGCTTGTTTAGTAACTAACGAGTGTCAAACAGAATTTCCTATTAACAGAATTTCTAAGCATAGGGTAACAGAAACTTATGCTAGAACATTCATACCCTACCAACCAAGAGGAAAACCTGAATAGATAAAAATGACAACCAAAAACATCTCCATTGTGAGTACAAATGACTATTACTCACATCCTCTCCCAACTCATTCAGTAATTTTGTGTTCTAGTGTTCAGTAATTCTGTATGAATTTCCCTCTTTATATCTAACAAATCCTTGCCCATATTTTCAATCTACAATAAAAAATGTTGTTAGCCTTTTTCTTCTCATTCTCTTAATGCCACAGGTATAACTCAACTTCCCATTATTACAAGTATAAGGCTACATGAAAAATGAGTGACACAAACCAAAGGACAAATATCGTATGATTCCACTATATGAGGAACACAGAACAGGCAAATTCAGAGAGACAGGAAGTTGAAAGTGTGCTTAACAGGGGTTGGGAAAAGCGGGCAGTGATTGTTTACTAGGGACAGAGTTTTAGTTTGGGATAATGAAGTTCTGGAGATGGACAGTGGTGATGGTACAACAACATGAATATCCTGTTGTACACTACTGAATAGCATACAACAGTGTACTACTGAACTGTATACTTAGAAACAGTGACAATGGTAAATTTTATGTTACATATATTTTACGGCAATAAATAAAGGTTTTTTAAACGAGTGATATCCTATGAGAATACCCTAATTGTCTATTCCTCAAAAGCAATGTGGTTTTCCTTTACACAGGCATTTTCTGTAAATGGTTTTTACACTACTCATTTAAATGAGATCAGCAAATACAATTTTGTAAAATATTACAAAAAGAAAAACAGATTACAAAAAACCCTTTCAAAATAAAGAAAAATAAGATATCACATAATATATTTGGGGAGTTTTTGTTTGTTTTGTCTACTGGTCAGCTATAATACGGCAAATTTAAAGACTGAGAACATTATTCTAGTTTATTCAAACTGGAAAAAGAGTAATTCTATATCTAGACTCCTGTCCTATTTCAGTGTTCCTTTACCAATAATAAATTAGAACATGTTCTTTAAAGTACTCCAAATTAGTCCATTTTAAATGTTCAAAGTGTTCAATTTGTAACTAAATTGGTCATAAAACTAATACATATATTCATAAAGATACTTAATCCAAAATTTTCTTACCATGTCCACTCCAACAAAATATCCTAAGCTTTCTTTTCCTGGCAAAACATCACAGAATATAACTGTTCCAGATTCTATTGTTTCTCCAACCTTCAAAGAAACTCTGGAGTTTATTTCCAAAGGGGGAAGTTCAACCTGCATTGTGTCCACTGGGCCTGCATAATCACTTTCCAATCCAGTGTCATCATCTTCTATGATTTCTAGCTTGTCCAATGCAACAAACACTCCACAATCTTCATCACACTGAAAAAGCTGTTTCCCTTGATATACCCCATCAGTGAAACCTTGGCCACGACCTTCTTCCTAGTTTTGAACACAGAGAGAGAAAAAAAATAGATAGATACAGAAAGATGACCCATGGGAAAGAGGATCCACTCTGGGAATTTCAGGAAAATCACTCTTGAAAAATTCTAAAGGACACATATAATAAGAAATATAATTACCAGTAGTTGCTGTTGGATTTAGGATATTTAAAAAAAATAAGGAAGGTATATCTAATGCTGAAATAAAATTACCTGATAATTTCAAATCATAATTCTATTATGAGAAAGTTGGGCTGGATTCCACATTGTCATTCTAACATTAATTCTGGCATAAAAAGAAAATTTTACTTTAAAAGAACAGTAATGTTAGCTGCATTTATTGAGTACTTATATGCCAGCCACTGTGCTAAATCCTCTACCAATGTACCACAAAAACACTACAAGTTGTGTACTATGAACACCATTTTACAGAGGAGGAAGCAGATTTAGAGAAGTTAAATAGCTTGATTAAGTAACTTGATAACCCAGCTAGTAATTGGCTTAACTGGGATTCAAATCCCTAATTGTTTACAATCACTGCTTGAAAAAATTAAATCAAGAAGCAAACAAGACATGCAATTCTATTTGCAAGAACGTCAAAATGTAATTGACATTTAAATTCTTGAGAATGAATATTAAGTTTGGAAATATATCACACAGTTTTGGGGTTTATTTCCAGTAGAAATAAATTCCAGATGATTTTCACAGATCTTATCTGAGACAACTATAAGCAAGTTTAAATTGCTGTAACTTATTTAAAAAAATCTTATATCTCAATTGTCATTACTTACTAGCACACATTAAGAACTGAGAAACCTATAGATAATAATGTCACAAGATAATTAACAATTTTTGATGTAACTATTTACAACTGATGAGTTTATTTTTAATAAGGCAATGTTAAAATTCTAAGATATAAAAGTCTGCAATAACCATGCAATCTACTTGTATGTTCCTACTACAGCATGTAGTTTTTTAAAAGTTTCAAGCCTCATCTTTACATTATCTCAATTCATCATTAAAAAGTAAATCCTAAGGATTATGAACATTAAAAGTCATAGAAGACTTCTGGGAAAACTTACTTTGTACTTAAAGGGGAAAAATACATATGTGCATACAAATATACACAGACACACACAAACACAGACACAGCCCACTAAAATGGTTTATCAAACTTACCAGCAATTCTACTCCAAAGAATATTCCCGACACCGTCCTCTCTGCTAATAAGGGTCCTCTGAAGCGCACAACTCCGGGAAATTTTTCTTCCCCAGATCTCAGCTGTACTTTCACAGGGCAGCCCACGTCTATTTGGAGGCCTTTACTTAGTCTGCTTCTGTTTTTAAACAGACTGAACCTCTCCTCACAATTGGTAATTGCCAAAAGTAACTCTGTGAATTTTTCATTTATTTCTACAACATCCTTTTCATCAACAAAGAGAACAGCATGAGGTTGCTCTAGAATTTTTAATCCAATCTGATTTTTCTTGCCTTTTGTAGAAGGAATCCTTGAATGCCCCACAGAACGATCTTGGATATACTGTCCTATACTCCCCTTTGGTACTTTAAGGAGCTTTTGAGTTTGTTTGTCTGTAACGCTGCATTCTTGAAGAAGCAAATAAAAAATCCGCTCTTCCCAGTAGGGCGAAGTAACTTTTTCTTGGCTCCATAAGCCTGAACTCATTGTGATATTAACTTCAAAATATTAACTCAAAAAAAAGGGAACTACTGATAAGTTTGTAGTAACACCACGAAAGATAAAGTCACTGGCAGTTCCCCAAAGCATGTTTTTAGCAATTTGGTGTCCATGCTGTAAAATGACAGCAAATCAAAATGCCTGGTGAACAAGCAAAAATAAACTTTAGATTTCATTCTACATGACCTAAAATTAAGGTTAAAGACTTTAAAATATCTCATTTGACCCATAAAAACATACACAGTAGAAATAATCTCAAAAATATCTAAAAGGGCTAAAAGACATACAGTGTATTACTTTTACCTACGATAACTGTGCATAATTAAGGAAATCCTATTGTAAAGTAACTTTAAAGACAGTACAATAATGTTTGTTTCCAAGACACTGAAATTTTTAAAATCAGATTCTAGTAAAAATTTTAAAGGTTACCTTTACATACATACTATGACATTTTTAAACTTTAAAAAGTAGCATTCTTAATGCATCCTGTCTAACTTAAATGGCTAAGCTGCTGTATTTGAGCAAAATGCACATAAATCTTATAGTTTATCTAAAAGCTATCATTTCCAACCACATAGTTTAAGTAAAAAGTGACCCATCATATGATGTTGAACATCTTTTATCAATAAAAATACCATAAAATTACATTCTGAAACTTTAACTACAATTCATCTGTATGTTACATTTTGATGGAATTAAAACATCAATGGATGGAACATTTTACCTCTGACTCAATTTCATTTCCTTAATCCTATATATTTTGTCCTTAGATGGGCAAATGTTAATCACATTAATCATAGCTATCATTTCATTTCTCACAATCACAAATATAATATGAGTAAAGATAGTTTAAAAACCAATTTTGTATCATCAAAACTAGGACTATATAACAAGAAGATATCATTGCATTATAGTATCAAATATAAAGTGTTTTTACACCTCAATTTTAACTATGTATATGAGGAAGGAATGGACAAAAGATGACTTATTTTTATCATTTCTTTTTCGGCTTCAAATTTTCATTTCAAATTTTTACAAGAATAATAATCTTTCATAATTAAGTAGCTTCATTCTCAATCCTACTTAAACTGATGGTTAAAAACTACACAGTTTCATTAATTCAAATTGAGACTTTATTTTAATTAATTATTTTGCTGAAAACAATAGCTCCTATGTATTTTCTGTCACAAGAATGTAGCTATTTGGTTTCTAAATACAGTACTTATTTCATCCTTCTTTGAGATAGAGGTAACCATTTCCATTATTCTAGGTAATGGCTGCAATTGATAGCACTATCATATTTACCTATTTGATTCTTGCAATTAAAATATAAAAACTCCTAAAACTAAAGAACCGAATTTTAAGTTTAATCATTTAACTTAATCATGAAACAATCTGGCAAATCTATACACAAAGTAACATTCCTTTTAGAAAACACTGTTAGATAATGAGGTATTCCATAACGGTAAAGTTTTTTAAATGTCTGTCCCTCTACAAGCCAAAATGAGACATGTGGGTTACTCAAGACAGGCCACAAGTGTGGCATCCCTTCAAACCAACATTATTGAAATATCTGCAATATTTAGTAATGGCAAAGGCAAAGGTAGCATGAAGTAGTTATCTTTTTTTTCCTCTTTTGGTAATGTGTTTGATTTAATTCCACTTGAGGGCACTGTCTACTTCAACAGAATGGGATCAATTTGTATTTGCCACTTATATAAGACACCTGTGGAAACCTCAATCTTGGCACCACATAAACCAAACCCCTTATAAGGACTACCCCACCACTCAATTTGGCTCTATTCCTTTAAAGTACCAACATGAAATGTTATTTTTGACTAAAATACTTTTAAAATGTCAACACTTGCAACAAGGAAATGGCTTCTTTGTGTGTGGATCAGTGAATTATCATTATTAACATAAATTATTATGTGTGGCTCTCAATATGCAAGGCTTTTCATTGCATTTTGAAAAGACTTTACATTATGCATCCTGAGTACCTGTGTCTGCTTTTTATAGGTCAGCATCTATAGTTTCTCCTTGCAATCAGCCGTTTTCTGTGGCTTCCTGCAGTATGCATTTGACTCCTTTTACAGTCTTGTTGCTTTCTAACTTACTGTTTCTAATCAGTTCTGAGAAGCCAGATGGTGAAATATGTTTGGGTGTTTGAAAAAACAAACAAAGCAACAATAACAAATATACAAAATACATTAATTTTGAAAGGGTCTTTAGGAATAAAGAACACATAGGTTTTATTGAATAGATATTAGTTTGGTCACTCCCAAACTGTTGAGATAGTCAAAAAACAACTTACAAAAAAGTGAGCTGTTGTTTTGGTTCTTTTTAAAATGTATTTAAATATTTTTTTGGCCAAAATTTTTGTTAAAAAGGTAAAGCAATTCTATTTTGACAAGAAATCCTTTTTTAAAATTCCTAAAAATGGTATCTTCAAATATTAAAATTAGAAACTTCCTTGAATCTTAATAGTTATGTATATACTAACAAGTCCTACTCTGTTGATTCTCTGGCTTAACAATTCATGTCACGATTTAAAATAAAAACCATTAGTACTAATCAAATATTATCCAGACAAAGCTCAATTACTATATGTAATGCATTAGGACATTACATTTTAAATGTAATGTGATTACAAAATGGCTTTTTGAAAATCATTTAAGAGAGATGGTCCACAGTAAAAATTGATATAACTAGTTGGTCTATTAAGAAGTTGAGGGCAATACACAGTATATTCCAAGTATCATATTTTAAAGTGAACACAAGGAGTGGTAACTTTTTTTTCTAACTTGCATTTGCACAGTGAGAATGAGCTTAGACTCAGTAACAGGATGGGTCATGTTAGACAACTAGAACAGCCAAAGCAAAAGTTACAAAATATTTAAAAAGCATTATCCAAAATAAAAAGGATGTGGCCTTTTCTCTTTTAGAAAGAATACATTAAGAATAGGTTTGAAATGATCATATTAAAAATTAATTGTCTTCATTGCAACTGATACAGAAAATTGAATGAGTAAGTTTATGGCTCTAGTCTAGAAGTATACCAGATGATAAATTTAAAGATCATTAATATTCTCAAAATACCAGTATTACAACAGAAACATGCTAACACATATTTCCCCCCACTGTAGAAAAGACATAATGCCAATAGCCTTCTTTTACTGGGATATGCACAATAGTTAACGTCTTAAGTACCCTAACCCGTAAAAACTGACTTAAGACAACAGGAGGGAAAGATTTAAATCACATTGTAAATGAGCTCTTTATCAATCAGGAAGATTGGCTTGTTGGTTTGGTATTTTTATGCTCTCGGTACAGTGTTAAACACTAAAAAATACAGACAATTTAAGACAAATCATCCCACGTTCACTCTGCTTCTGCCTTTAACAAAGGCCACAGGAGCCATAAGACAACACAAGGGAAGAGAAGCATAGCCAAATTCAAAATCACAGCAGGGCAAGTGGGGGGTCAGTGCAAAGGGAGAAATTTTCATTTGTATTTTCTTACTACATTGTAGGTGGAATCACTTTGAGGGTGAATATATCACAAATGATTCATCTAAATACTATCTTCAGGCTGGATAACTGACAGATTATGAATATCCTGATAATAAGTACTGAATGAAGATTAACAAAGAGCTAAAGCACAATAAAATATTTAACCCTAAATCATGTTGAATGGAAGCCCTTTCTTTTGAGGACACTGAAGATGAGGGAACAGTTCAACATAGAGTTGAAAATATATCTGGTTATCTGAGCTTGTTGATGGTCTGGATTGTGAGTAAAGGGGAATTCAACTGTGTTAAGATAAAGTCATTAAGCCAAGATGAGGGTTGGAAGGTACAAATATTTATCAACTTTCCATGAATGCAATGGGAAGAAGATGATCAAGAAGTAAGTTTTACATGCCATATTCTAAAAGTCAACATATAGTTCAAGTGAACATCAGTAGCTACAGAAAACTGACAATGGTTAACTTATCCAGAAGATACAATGTCATTTTGATTATCAAGTTATCAGGTTATACTGTTCATAAGAACCTCACAAAGACAGATCTAATTCAAGAACTTTTTGCATCTGCTAAGATATCCTGCTTGTTCTAAAAATCAGAGGAGGCTATCTAAATCAGGGTAAAACTTACAATACTAAGTTCTGCCCCTAACTACAAATGGCAAAGAGGTAGGAAGGTCAGCATGAACACCGAAGAAAGAAGACACAGGGGCCTTCTTCCAAAAGCTTCTAGATAGCTAGAACCATTAACATTTTAACAAAGAATATCTCTCACTAAAAGAAAAAGTTGTTATATTTCTAAACAGCTAACGAACAGGAATACAGAGATTCCATGACCGGAAATGAAACTGAGTCACTTTTAATTTTCCTCATAGATTAACTTGTGACACAAGTACACAGTCCCTAAAACAAGTAGGATTTATAAGGTTAAAAAACACAGTCTGGCTCCCACATTTACATGTGCAAGTCAGAACAAGGACTACTGCTGTCACACTGGGGTTAAACCTAGCCCCTCCACTTCCAAACCGCAAACTCCTCAAGGCCTTCACCTTTATATTCCCAGTACCCAAACCAGTGCCTGACCACACGGTGAGAAGTGAATGAAGGACTCAAAAGATGACAGTGAAAGCCAAAACTCCATTTCCTCACCCTAAGTGATTAAAAGCTTCTTCCAGGTTAAAAAGAGAGAGAGAGAGAAAGAGAAGAAAAAGACTCGCGGTTGGGAGTATTTAATGATTTTTGCCTAAAACTTCATTAATTCTCTGGATAAAGGAAGTCACAGTCAATTTTTACACCACTTCATTGTTATACATATAAGAAGAAAGGAAAATTTCACAATTACAAAACCAAGTTGTTTTGAGGTTCATTTGAAATTAGCTTCCTAGCACATCACCACCATATATGATGCTTATAAATTCTGTATAACCACTGTAAAAAAAAAAAAAAAACCAACAAAGTGAAGATAATAGCATGAAAATCAGGAACAAAATACTAATAGTTTGATGAGCAGGATAATTACTTTCATTCTTCTTGTGTTAAAGACTTTCCTAAATCAAACAAAAATCACAGTTTAGGCATGCCAGACTACAGAAATCATTACTGTTTCATGTTTGTTGTTGTTTTATATAACAAGTGCCTTGGCCTTATCAGCTCCTCACAAAAGTTACTACCCAAAGGAAGGCTTCTTTGCAAGAATACCACAAAATTTTGCAGCAGAACATTAGAGAATGTTCTGGGTGTTATCATCACTCAGAGTACATGAACTTCAATAAGAATTTCCAGCAAATCATTTTCTCCTAATACTATTCTAGTTCAAATCCACCCACTACCCAGTGGGAAATGGCAGGCTAAATCCTTAGGGCCATTCAATCTACTTGGGGCATGAGGGGGTGTGTAGAAAGCCAACACATAATGAACACCCTCTCAAGGCCTGGGTTTTCTCTGGGAGCCAATGGTTGCAAAATGAACAATCTTATTAAGATCCCAATTAGCCCGAATTCAAAAGCAAGGTAGGAATGCTCCTTAGTTGAGGTAAGGATATAACTTTCCAGAGAAAACTGGCGAGAGGAAGGCGGCAGGGACTTGGGGGGAGGGGAGTTGGAAGCCTGCGCAGGCTTGGTGGCTGGAAGATGACAACCACCCTAAAACATGCAAATGCCAAGGGGTGGAATAGAAAAGATGCCAAGTACATGAATAAGCGGGCAGCTGACCCAGCTGTGCACCAAACTCAAGAACACTATCTTCCTTCAAGATTTCGTGATTTCCCACTGATGGTTAATATGAAGGAAAAACAAAAAGAAAGAATACCTGTCTCAGCAGGGCGCACCTTTCAACTAAAGAACTCCAGATTGTTGAGTAAAACCATCTTCACCCTGGAAAGAGAGAAACTGAAAGAAAAAGCAGAACACGCCATTAACGAGGCCAGATCCCCGACTGCTGTTCCTGGAAGAGAGCCACGAACACCCCAAAACCGAACGATCCATACACCCCACGACAGACGTCAGGTATGACAACCCGGGGCTCTCGATGCCAACTGGGGCGGTCGGGAGCCAACCAGTGGCCCGTGCCTCAGTTTCCCCAACTGTAAATGGAGGACCGAAGAGGGAGACTGCGTCCCGCGCTGCTCCCACCCCAAGCCCTCTCTTCTGCCGGGGTCCGGACGGCGGCGACCTGTCTCCCGGGACTCGGGAGCCCACCCGGGAAGGCTCAGGGGGGTGGGGAAGCCCCGGGGTGGGGAAGCCCAGGCTGACGTCAGCGGGCTCAGCACACCGCGGGCCTGGCCGGCTCCGGCCGGGACAACTAACGGGCCAGCGCCAAGGGCCCGACGGTCGCCGCGGCGGCTCGAGGCACCCTGAGGCCGGGGAGGGGCGCTCGAGGGGATCCGGCCTCCCGCAGCTCACCGCCCGCTCGCTCACTCACCTCAGGCGGCGGGGCGTCGCCCCTATCCCTGCCTCCCGAGTCCCGGTCCTGGCCGGCCGGCGCCCCACACCCACCGCGCTAGTATTTACCTCGGACGCGCGGCCCCCGCGCAGCCGAACCTGCTACCTGGGCCCGCCCCCACCTGCCCCGCCTCCGAGCAGCCCAGGGGAGAGGGAGGGAGCGGGGGCGGAAGGCAACAGCGGCGCTAACCAATCGCAGCCCGAGCTGCGTTCCTGCGCGCGCCCTGATTGGGCCTTCCTGTGACAGACCTTCCTCCAATGGCTGCCGGCCTGGCGCCGGCTGAAGGGACTTTCCGTTCTGTCAAGCTCGGTGGAACCAAAGGGAAAGCGGAGGGGAGAGGCGGAGAACAACGAGATGGGGGCGGGGAGCTCGGGCTGATTGGGCGAAAGACTGTGGGTGCCGCGTCACCATTGGCTGATACTGGAGCCGGGCGGGGCGCTGTGCTTCTCCCAGCGCCACCTCCCATGCCCGGGTCTGGGCTCTTGCCTTAGCTGTCAAAACTGTAGACTCCAAGATTTGGGGCTGGGTTGGGGAGCAGTGGAGAAGAAAGCTGGGAATAGGATTGCAGGATTCCATGAGAGAGCAAAATTTTAGAATCAGACCTAAGTTTGAATCTTTTGTGCTTTCATTTAGACGCCGCGTGATCTGGGGAAGTTACAACCACCCTGAGCCTCAATTTCTCATCTGTGAAATGGAGATAATAGTTGTTACTTGTCTGGCAGGACTGGAATAGTTTCTTAAACTTTCTGACACGCAACAGAAGCTCAATAAAAGTTACATCTTTCTCCCCCTCAGATTCAGCCTGGGACACCTTCTGTTTCTGAACCTGTTGCCACCTGTCCCAGTTCGGAAGGAGGCCTCCTAAGAGTAGCGAAGAAGGGATTTCCACACACCGCCTCACTCAGCCCCGCACCCCTGGCCAT
Organism: Lepilemur ruficaudatus; assembly: GCA_963574885.1. Taxonomy (NCBI): domain Eukaryota; kingdom Metazoa; phylum Chordata; class Mammalia; order Primates; family Lepilemuridae; genus Lepilemur; species Lepilemur ruficaudatus. Next base: position 39,036 of record CAUYRT010045689.1, read on the forward strand.
AAGCCAGGACTTGGGGTGTACTTAAGGATCTTGCAATTAGAAGGGAGTCTTCTGATCCCAAAAGTGCTCAAAATATTTAAGAAAGTGCTTTTTATAATCAGTCCCAGAGCCTTGCTGCACTGGATACTCCTGTTAATTAATTCCTTCTCCTTTGACATTTTAAGTACTAATTATGGGAGAAGGTGATTAATACTGAGAAAGGAGGAGGAGGGGTGTGAGTGTGTGTGTGTGTGTGTGTGTGTATGTGTGTGTGTGTTTAATCATGACACAACTTTCCCCAGTAGAAAGTGACATGTTTCTGAAGATCTGGGAATTTAAACCAGTGAATACATAAAAGCAGTTACATGAGTGGCAGTAGTAGAAAGCAGGCCACCCCTCTCCCTTGTCATAATAGCCCAAAATGAAATGCACATCTTTTGAAAACCTAAGCTGCAATCCACTCCTGTCCTTCCATTAATCCATCCTCATCCTGTTCCCAGGCTTTATGACCACATTGCAGTAGGAAGCAACCAGCTGGGAATCAACAGGCTTGACTTGCATTGTGGCCTTAGGCTACACCATTCCCCTCCAGGTCGAGATTTTCCAATAAAGCTAGCAGGACTCAGAGGCCACAGTCTGGCTCTCTGGGAGAAAATTTCTGCCTGAAAACTGTTTTTGCTTGACCCATACAGTAAGGAGAAGGAAGGAGAAAAGAAAAGGGGAGTGGCAGAGAGATTTTTAAGCCTTTTAGACAAGGCAAAGACTCCCACTTTCTCCATTTTGCCACACTCCCCACCATTCCCTATTTTAAGCCTCTGGATGACTTCTCTCATTTGTAGTATCTACTGGCCCCTGAAGGCATTTGAGTTTGCCACTCCTGGACTGGGACATTTTCATGTCCTTTCTGATAATGATGTTTGGTGTTGCTGAGCTCTTTGCTTCAGTAGGGCTTTCTTCTCCACCAACAATGGTCAGATACCTCCCTCTGTCCTCCTGTCACACATTCACTGAATCAGATAGTGTCAGAGCCTGACTTCATCTAAGAGATCTCCATCCAAGCCAAGCCTGACAAACAGGATTTATCTTAGTTGCCATCTCCCGTCAATTGGTAATGGCTGCCTCGAACATTGTGTTAAAGATAATTCTGAAGCTGTATTCAGGCTCACAGGGAAGACAGATGTCTGCCCGGGTATGAGATGGGGAAATAGTGTCATGGTGCTATTACTTGTAGTCCTTGATAAACCAGCCTCTCATCTTACAGATGAAAGATTAATGTCCAGAGAAGGAAAATAACTTGCCCCGTCATCCAGAAGATGGGCTGAGACCCTGATTTTCATGATTCCAAGCCAGGGTTCCTTTTGGCTCTGTTTAAACGGCTCCTTCAACTGAAATGCCCATCCTCTCTGCCTTCCAAATCCTCCCTTCATGTAGGGCTCAGCCAAAGTCCAGCCTCGTCCAGGGGTCTTTGCAGATGGCTCCAGCCCCCACGGATTGGCTCTGGCAATCCCCACCCCCACAGTCTGTTCCACCCAGCCTGTCCTGGGTTCCTGTAACTGGTGGTTGAGTTACTGGGCATGTACCAGGAAATGGCAGTGTACAAACAATATGCCACCCCTGCCTGTGGCAAGAAAGGCCCATAAAAACAACTAATTGCATTATCACTTGCTTAATTATGGCTATGGTAAGCCTCAGGAGAAGACTTGCTCTGTGCAAACCTAAAGGGTGGTTGGGCACTCAGGAAAGGCCTGTGTGAGGAAGTCACCTTTAAGGCAAGGTAGGAAGAGAACAGGCAGCGGCAGTGAGGGGAAGCAAGCCCTCCAGACAGAGGGAATGGAAAGTGCATGCCCTGTTGAAGGAACTAAAAAAGCAAAGCACAGAAAGTGTGGGCACAGAAGCACCTTGGCAGCCAGGGCCAGGGCTTGGTCTACATCCCAAGAGCAATGGGAACCCTTTGAAGGATTGTACAGGGAAGTTGACTGTGACTCTAAACTGTCCTGTGCAGTTCTCTTACTGCACACAGCAGGAACCCACGAAGCCACTGAATTGAATGTGGCTCTGTCTGCAGGGGGTGGTAAGCTCCAGGTAGCCTGGTGGGGGCCTAGGTCAGGACACAGGAGACCTCAGCAGCACTGGTCATGGTTGGTGATTGGACCCTGATCCCTGCTTCCCAAGCTACCACAGGTACTTCCTACTTCCAGCCTCAGCAAGTGTGGTGTTCATTCCACGTCCTCCCCCTTCTCAGTGTCTCCACCAAGCACAGCTGAAAGTGAACTCCTGATATCCCCACCCCTGCCATCCTTCTTCCTCCCCACCTCAGGAATGGCAGCTTCCCGTTGTTCATCCAGCCTCCCACGGCTCCTGCCACTTTCCCACCAGCCCTGTAAATACAGGTGCTCAGAAGGAGCACTGAGCCAAGGCACTAGGCTAACTGGGCCGGGTAGTCCACCGCAATCGCACTGTACCACAAGCGCTTCCTCCACTGGACCCAGTGGAGTGTTCTGGTCAATGGATGATGAGTGGAGAGTCCTCCATGCCCGAGACGTACTTACCTCTCAGGGAAGGGAAACTCCAGGTGTAATGAAGCATTCTGTCTAGGGGCTTTTATTCTGGTCACCTAAAAGCTCTTTTTGATAAGATAAAAGGGATTACTTTAATCATCTTTACACTAATCCAGCTGAACTATAATCCATGCTCTCCTGTTTGAGCCATTTGCTGGTATCAATGACAAGTGATTTCTATGTTCGATTTTTAAAAACACACACAGAGTAAAAGGGCTTAATGCTCTTTACTGGAAACTCCATGCTACATCTGGATCCTGTCTGGGGCAGTTGATGCACTAGGAATGGTCCCAGGTCTCAGGAAACCTTTCTCCCTTAGGAAGGAGACACTAATGGTGTCATGAAAAGGATGACTCATTTTCATAGCCTGCCCAACGTCTATTTTCCGCCCCCTTTAAGTAGAGTGGATTCTTCATTCAAATGAATGTCAAGTATACTGAGAACCTGCTATGAGCTAGGCATCTTTCTAGACTCTGAGGACACCACAGTGAGCTTGGTCCCTGTCCTCATGCAGCTGACAAGCCAGGAGAAGGAAGAAACAAATGTGTCTCAGGTAGTGCATGACAAGAAGACAATATTAATGAGGGTAGGGAGTGGCTGGGGATTGCTCTTTTAGGTAGATTGTTCAGAGAAGGACTGTTTCGAAGAGGTGGCATTTGAACACAGGGCTGAAGGACACGAGGAAGCAAACCATGCCACTGCCCAGGGCAGGAGTGTTCCTGTAAGACAGAATAGCAGGTGCAAAGATCCAGAAGCTGCGATGTCCTTGGCCTGATCAAGGACAGCAAAGTAGCTGGTGAGGCCAGAGCACAGAGAACGGGGTATGAGTGGCAAAGATGAAGACCGAGAAGACACAGGGCTGGGTCAGGTCAGCATGAGACCTTGACTTTGGTCCTGCACTGGACAGGAAGTCCTGGTGGGTTCAGACTGGAGAAGTGGCTGATCTATGTTTTAGTAGTCTCACGCCCTCGGTCAAAAGCAAAAACAGGGACACTGGTCGGGGGGCCAATGCAGCAATCCAGGCAACGGAGGGCCCCAAAGGGCCCCCTCATTTTCTGGGGTTACGGGCAGAGCAGATGAGGAGGGGTAGAGAGGAATGTGGAACTAAAGATGGTAAGAAAGAAGTTATTACAAATAAAAAAGGGATGTAGCACTCCCAGGAGGAAGGAATTTCAGGATGAGTGATTAGAGGAGGGGTAATGCTTAGAGACCGGATTTGTGGATTGTTCTGAAAACGACAATAGGTTGGGATTAAATTTAGAGCGATAAAAAAGTATCCTGGGGAGACACGAGCCAAAGATCTTGGATTGCCTGCCTGTCCAGCTGCAGCCTCTCCAGGGGAACGCCCTTTATGACCTTCCTGCTCACCCATAACCTACCACCAGGGCCCGGGGCTGTGCATTCTCTCCTGCGTGGGCAGGACCAGGGTGTGGTCCTGTGTGTGTGCTTCACCCACTGGGCTGGACCAATCACCTGAGTGGAGAGAGAGAGGCTTGGAGTTGTCCTGGCACAATAATAGAATGAAGCTCTAGTCTCCACGCAGCCCGCTTGGAATATGATTCCACCTCTCACATTTCTGTGGGGCGTATTCATTTCAGCATCTTGTTTTGGTGCAATGGCTAGGGGAGGACACTCAGATTGGCATCTTTTTTCTCCCAGGATGATGGTGAATATAATTAAAGTCTGAGGCTCTTTTAAAAATTCTCCAGCTCTAATACATTGTTTTTCTGTGCATAAGAATTACGTATTCTTAGCCACAAAACTGGAATCTGTCTGCTCCTGGATAAGCCACTGGCCATGAGCACGTACATACCTCTCATGTGACCTCCCTATCAGAGAATCTTAAAATCAAGAATCCTAGTTCATTAGTTACCTGCCAGGCCCGGAATGCTTTTGGTGGTATCTGCTGGACTTTTGAAAGTTAGGAAATTCCTTCTACTCTGAGCTCTGTCAGTAACCACGTATCAAGATCTCACCACCCTCACCTGGGCCCTTTGACCTCTTCTTTCTCTATACTCACTCCCTGGGTTGTGTCATCCAGGCTCGAGGGCCCCATTCTCATTTCGATGTGCAGGACGCTGCCCATGCTGTTGTCTCTGGCCATGGCCATGCCCCTGGGCTCCAGGCTGCTGCCACCACTCAACGTCTCCACTTGACTTCTCCGATGAGGCGTCTCGAACTTGACAATCCAGAACAGAATTCTCCCCCACTTCCACACTTGTGTCCAGCGGGCCTTCCCCAGTGCCCCAATCAGTCAAGTCCCAAGTCTATGGGTCATCTTGGGTTTTTCCCTTCCCCTCATCCCTCTCATCCAATCCATCTGCAAGTCCTTGGGAATCCACCTTCTTCTCTCCCCTCCACTGCCAACTGCCTCTCCCTGCAGCAGCTCCTGAGTGGCCTCTCCACTTCCTCCCACCCTCACCCCTGTGTACTCCAGCCCCATCTCCAGCTGCCAGCCACTGAGATCTTTAACCGTAAATTGTGCTGCATCCACCCTGCTTAGACCTCTCCCATGGCTGGCCATTATTCTAAGATAGAGACCAAACTCCACCATGGCCACCTAGGCCCTCCCTGAGCTGGTCCTACCTAGCTCGGGAAACCCAACTAGTGATACTCTTCCCTTAGTTTGCCTAAAACATACCTATTAGTTTCCTACGGCTGCTGTAGGAAATGACACAAATTATTCTCTTACAGTCCTGGGTGCTAGAAGTCCCGAGTGGGCTGGAACCAAGGCAGGCAGGGCGATGGTCCCTCCAGAGCTTCTAGGGGAGAATCTGTTTCCTTGCCTTTTCCAGTTTCTAGAGCTGCATTCCTTGGCTCACGGCCCCTTCTCCTACCTTCAAAGCCCACAGTGCAGTGTCTTGCTTTAGTGGTCGCATTGCCTTCTCCTGTGTCATATTTTCCTTTCCTCTCTCTTATAAAGGCACTGTGATTGCATTTAGAGCCTACCCATGTAATCCAGTGTAATCTTCCCAGCTCAAGATCCTTAACTTAATCACATTTGCCAAGTCACTTTTGCCACACAAGGTAACATTCACAGGTCCCAGGGATTAAGATCTGGGTATCTGTGGGGGCCATTATTCAGCCTCCCACACACATCAGACTCTTTCCTACATTAGGGTCTTCATGCAGCTTGTTGCTGGTGACTGGAATGCTCCCTTCTTCCTCCTCACTCTATGCATGGCCAGCCCCTTCTCATTCTTGGGGACACAGCTTACCTGGCACCTCCTCAGAGACCCTGTCTCGGACCAACCCTGGACAATCTGAAGACTTTATCATGTATTTTTCAGTTTACTTGTTTTCTGCCAGCCTCGCCCTCCACCCTCACCTAAGCGCCCGGAGGACAGGGACAGCATGTGTTGTGTCCGTCCACTGATTTTCCTAACATAACTGGTTAATCGTTGCTGAATGAATTTAAGGAACACGAATTTACAACCCAGTGCGGTGCCATGCAAATGGGCGGCTGTTTGCTCCTGGAGAAAGCAGGCCTCCCGCCATCTCCCTCCCAATCTTCTGTCCCAGAAACAATGGTCTGTGCAGAACAGAGCACCAACAACAAAGAGAACCCACAGACACACTCAGACACAGGAGGTGCCAGGGAGACACTGCGGCATTGGGGGGCCCGACACACACAAAACCTTTCAAGGAGGTGGGGTTTCACTTTGGTGAGCGGCCACCTGAGTCCTCGCTCATTAAATGCGACTACGAATTATTGCAATACAAGGCCTGCACCGGAGACCGCTCGCTGCAGAGAGCCTCCCCACTCCTCCCGTTAAAGACTCGGAGAGAAATAAAGAAGGCGGAGGGGCCTTTTCACAGGGCTGCAGCCTTTTAGGCTGGGTGCCAACCGGGAGGCTCCTGCACAACTTGAAACTTCACGCTGGGCTAGACTTTTCTAAGCTGAAGCCAAATGTGTCTTGATTGCCAGGTTATTTCTAAGAATTGCTGTTGCCTTAAGCAATAAATTATCTGGTTGAACACATCGTTATCCCCCCTTGAAGCAGAAAATTGTGCTTTAAAATATGACAACTTTTAGGAATATTCAAAGACATTTGGTCACAATGAAGAGGGCTGCGGTGACTCCATAATTTACTCCTTTGCGATTATTTACGGCATAAAGTTCATGGTCATGTTGTCTATAAAAGTATAAACTTGGGAGAATAAAACAAAGTAGTTTATAAATATTAGCCAGTTTCCACACATAATAATGTTTAAAATAATAACATAAAACATTTGCACAGCACCTGACAATTTACAAAGGCTTCGACATGCATCATTTTGAGTAATCCAAAAAGACACTTGCGTAGAAGGAAGAGCCTGATTTTGCCCTTGTAAACTTTCAAACCGTAACTGTATAACCTAAAGTATTCTGGCACAAATAAAATGGAACTGTCTCTTACGGATATATTTCAGAAGTCTGTTGTCAGAGTTCAGCTCACAGGCATCCACCAGCAGCCTAGGGGGCTATTTGAAATTTTGGCCCAGATTAATTTTAAAAAGCTGCATTTGGAGCTTTTTAAAGTGGGGCTGTTTCCAAAGGCTTAACTGAAGAGTGATTGATTCACTGGAAATAAAAGTCCACGTGTGATACCAGCTGGAGTGTGGTCATATTTTTCTTGCAAATCCAGAATGTTTTGGGGAACAAATGGCTGTCACGTGTCCCCCATCCAAGGATATCTTAAGCACCAGAAAGAAGAATAGGCTAAGTTGCAGCCCTTCCCACCCTGGGTGCCAGGATTGAGAGTGTGTAAGTGAAATATGAAAGCCGAGATCACTGACATTCTGTATCTCAACCTCAAAGGAAATAGCATGTGTAGGACCAGAACAAGTGGAGGAACCAGAGGTGGGGAATGGCCAGGATGGATGGTCCATGAGTCGACGTGGTGGAAAGACGCTTCCTGAATACCCCGCTCTTCATGAGGAATGGGAGAGGGTCTTTCATACAAGGCCAGGTCTCTACACCAAGAGACACTCAGTTAACAGGCAAGTCCATAGGCCCTGCTGACCCAGAGCAGAACCCTAGAGGGTCAGCAGGAGGCCAGCCCCACGCTATGGAGAGGGGCTGCTCCTCTTGTACATCCCAGGACTGAATCTTGGGAAGAAGTCGATGGCAAAAGTAGGCTTGGGAAAAGTCTGTTCTGGAGGGCACTGATGTTCTTTCCTCTGCCAGAATAAAGGTGACCTGGTATGTTCCCAGAACACAAATTCAGCCCTGGGCAGGAGGGGGCCCGATCTGAACAAGCTGCTGTCAGATGTCATCCAGCTTCTGGGGCCCAAACCCACAGCTTCTCACAAACAAACCGAGATGAACATCCGCCTGGAGACATCAAAGCAAGAGTCTGCCGTCCTTGTGGCTGAGCGTCTGAATTTCCTCTGGAGAGAAAGTGTTCCCTCGGAGCCTGAAGGAGATCAAGTGAAGGGAGGGTTGAGTGAGGACAAAATTAGAGCAGTGCTTTCAAACGGAGCTGCCACTTTTCAACCCGTGCATGGGACGGGCTGACCCTGCGGCCCCACTGCAGTGCTCCTGGGAGGGACATCTGTGCTGTTTTTACCCTCTGTCAACCAGGGCAGCTCACAAGTCGTGCTGCATGATGAACAAGGTTCCAGGACTCCGCAGGGGGACAGTCCACAGGCCTGGACCCAGCCAGCCACAGACTCCCCAAGGCCGGGGATTCTTTTTAAGGCAACAACAGAATCTGCCAAGAATGCAGTGAGCAAGTGCTGGTGCCCTCCCAGGCCCCGGTAACAGGCAGCGAGCAACATCAGAGCCCTTAAAATATCAACCTGAGGCTGGTTTGCTCCCCGGACACAGAATTGACATTTTTCAGGACTGTGCAATGGTTTCAAAAACAAAAAAGGACCCACACTTTACCCAGAACCTGACGACCTCGCAGGTTACAAGGATGAGATGATCATACAGAAGGAAAAATCTATCACGGGACAGATTTTTGAAGCTTTTGTTTTTAACTTTGTCATTTGATATCTACATTTGTGCTGCCTTGATGTGCTTGTTGAGAGAGGGGCAAGGCCTCGTATCTAAAGCAGGGGTCACTAGCTTAAGGGGTGAGGATCCAAAGGGACTGGTCAAAGGCTGCAGCTTGGTGGCTCTGCCCCTTCCTCTAAGCTGGTTAATTACTAGCGTTGTGAATGGGGGTCCAGAGTCGCCAGCTCTTTTGAGAAAACCCAGAAATGTAGAATTTTATTGGAAATCTCATAGTTTTTAAACACTGGTATGTAGCCCAGGGCCTGGAATATATATAGTAACATTCACACAGAGCACGTTAGACCAGGGGACATTTTTCTATCCATTATCTGAGTGACAAACAGATACCTGGAAACAAGGAGGACACACTTTGAGGCTGTGACTCAGTGCTTTTATCAAATACATAAAGGATGATGGCTGTAATCATATAGACCTGGACACGGTGCGCAAGAGTTCCCACGCTGTGTAACCTCCCTGCAGAACTGCAGAGGCCCAACTCAACATCTGGGACCTGCGAAGGCAGCAGCTGGGTTCTTCTCCCTTCTTTTCATTCTAAACCCCATCCCTACCCTATTGCTTAGAATAGAGAAGGTTTTGAATAAACAGTCAAGATTTTTAAATGAAAGCACTGCCCCCTGCTTGAAGGTGTGAAGTCTTCTTTCCCAGACAGAGAACGACAGCCACCACGTGCAGAATGACACTGAATGTCAGAATCCAAAGGGATCTTCGACATTCTGACGTTCCTCTCTCCCCTCACCCCCGTTGACAGATGGGAAAACTGAGGCTCACAGAGGTAAAACACTCCTGCCTAGGGCCTTACCAGACTTCCAGGATGGTGTCATTCCTTGCGAGGGCCTGCAGAAGGGCTTCTGCCCCCAGGGAGGTGATGCAGTTGTTGGACAGCCTAGAAAGAAAATGGACTAGTGAGCTTCAGGGATTCTTGGTTTTCCTCTTGAGACCATCCAGTCAGAGGAGGCTTCAGGAGCCAGCCTCCTGGAGCCCGTCAGTTCCCCAGACAAGCCCCCTCCCATCTGAGAGTCCCAATGAACTCATCAACAAAGGTGTGATGCTGTAAGCGAAATGCACCCCTTTCTCTTCCATTCAGATTAGTTTACCTAATCTAGTAGCCCCTTCCTTAGAAAGGTGCTATAGCATAGTGGCTAAATACCTACGTTTCAGTGCCAAACTTTATGGGTTCAAATCCAACCTACACCACTTCCTTTGTGATCTCAAGCAAATTAGCCTCAATTTCCTCGTGGGTAAAACAGTTCCCAAAGAGTATCCACCTCACGGAGTATGAGAATCAAACCTGTAACAGCCACTAGGCAGGCTGCTGTTCACATCTGCCGTCCATCTTCTCATGGCACAGGTCCCTGGCCACTGGGTCTGCCACCAGAGGAAGCCACCAGTTCCTCCCCACTCCTCCCCCACCTCCTGCTTGCTGGGAAGACTTTCCATGCTCTGCATGGCTAAAGAACTTGGTGCAGTAGCACTGATGGGGAATAACCAAGGGACAGTGATATTTCCATCTGCGGGGCTTTGCGGCCATGGGGACACAGAGTAGAGAAAGTCTGAGGTGGTTGGAAATGGGGAGGGGAGATGGGACAGGGTCAGGGAGAGCGAGGGAAGAGCCACATGCCCCCAAGGTGCTCCTTTGCTTACAGCTGTGCCTGCTGGACAATGTCCTCTCCCTGTCTTCCCCCCGCCCCACAATTTTAGGAACTTCCTACAAGTTGACCCTAAGGCATTGTTACTAACAATAGCCAATATTTGTTGAGCTTCTACTAGGTGCCAGTTGGTTACCTACATTCTATCAGTAAATGTCCACAAGCTTATGGGGAAGGTCCAAGTATTATCTCCATTTACGCTGTAGGCAACTGAGGCATTCGTCCAGCGAGAAATGGCTGGTAGGGGTGGAGCTGGGCAGCAGACCCCTGTCTGGCCCTAGAGCCTGGACTCCTAACCAACTTTAAGCCTGGAAAAAGAAAAATGCAGGCATCTCTCTCTCTTTTTTAAAGATATATCAGAAATTCAATTTTTGAGGGGGATGATAGAGTTCAGGATACTGAATAAAAAGGCTGATGACAAGATGGCATGGGACAATCCCAGTGCCATTGCTGGCATCCGCTGGGGTCAAGCGGGTGAGTCTGTGGCAATGAGGAAAGGCAGACTCACCACGTCCATACCTGGTCAATAGTGGACTAAAGGCCCCCGCGTGCCAAGCTGGCATCTGGCCACACACATCCGGGCGTCACCCCAACCTCCCAGCCCGCTTCCACCCCAGCAACAAGGGGAAGTGTTTTCCCCAAACAGTGGCAACCTCCTAGCCCCCGCAAAGCAACACAAACAAGCATCGCCACAGGGGATGGCGGTCTGGCAGCAAAGCTGACGCTCACAGAGACAGTCTTTCTGTCTCTAAAGGCGAGTGTTTCCCTCAGGCCACGTTTGCCAGGGGAGATGCCACCTTCCTCTAGCAAAAGGAGCCATCCAGTGGTTCCCTGACTTCCCAGGGATGTGGGACTTCGGCACCAGCCTCAGAGAACACCAACACAAGCTTGTGATGGTCACTAGCTGGACTTCTGTTCACATCCACCATCCATCTCCTTGTAGCATGGGCCCCTGGCCATTGAGTCTGCCACCTTAGGAAGCCACGGTGCCCCCAACCTCTGCCCACCCCGTTTGCTGAGAAGACCTGCCATACTTTGCCTGAGGCCACTCTCCTGACCCCAGGAGCAGGCTGAGCCATGCAGGGGTGAGCTGGAGGGCACACAGGCACAACTCAGCATAGATAAACACTCAGCTCCCTGCCCCTTGGTGGGGAGATAACCAGGTGTGTCCTCTACTGGCTCCTGGAGCCCCACCAGTGCTGAGCTCAGCTTCCCTCAGTGACAAGTAGCTCAGTAACCTCCCTTCCCTGCCTCACTTCACTACTCTCCCCACCCCCATGTTTGCTCGGACCACCTCCCCAGCACACAACCTGCCCTGGAATCCCTGTCTACCAAGACCAAGACGAGCTGTTTTCTGCCAGGCCAGCTCATGTGAGTTACCCCGGCCGGGAAGCTGCCCAAGTCTCTGATGCAGAAATGCCCTTCCCCAGGCCAGCCACTGCTGTTCCAGCTCCTGATCGCGGGCTCCTTACTTCAGGACTTTCAGACTGGAATTTCTCTTCAGTCCTTCTGCGAGAGAACACGCACCTTCATCCTGGAGATGGTTCTCCTCCAGGCTGGCAAGAACAAGACAGAAAATCCAGTTGATATGATGATGTTTATTGTGGACATCGATGCCAATAAAGGTTCACCCACGTGCCCCTCCATTTGGAAAATCCAACATCCGAAAATCCAGACTTACGGAAAAAGTAAGAACAGACAAAGTTCCAGGGACATCTCTGCATGAGAATTCACCCCAGGGTTCTTCTCCATAATAAGTCCCCTCATGTCCCCGCTATATCCGTTGTCCCTTCCTTCTTTGTTAGGGGCAGCCATGCATTTGCTGAGAAAACTGCTTTTCCCACTCTCCCCTGCAGCCAGAGTTGGCAAGTGACAAACACCTGGCCACGGATATACAAGGGGACGTTGACAGGTGGAGCTTCTGAGAATACTTTTTAAAGAAGAGAAACTCAGCTGGCCGGGGCTTTTTGCCCTTCCCGGGTATACAGACTCAATCCCAGAACACGTGAGCAGTGCTGCGGGTGGGGCAGCACCTTGCAATCACTAAGCAGCCGACCACGAGGACGAAGCCACAGCCTGAGGACAGTGGAGCAGAAAGAGAAAGAGACAGTCGAGGCCACTGCTGGCTTCCTGTAGCCACCATACCAGCCCTACACCGCCCACCTCCAGACGGCCTGTGCATGAAAAATAAACCCTTTCCTGGCTTAAGCCTCTGTAGATGGAGGTTTCCTATACCACGCAGCCTAATGTAGTGTTCAATTAGACTAAATTTGGCCTGAGGCTGCCACCATACTCCGAGCTCCTATGTGGCAAACTGCAACCCAACTTAGCATGTAAACAAACTGCAACCTAATTTAAGAATACAGCCTTATAACGAATGGCTGAGTCTCAGCCAATCACAGCAACCAGGCTTCAGCCAATCACAGGCTGCCAAGTGTCAGACTGTGTCCAAGAAGGTAAACGCCTCATTGCACCATGACCAGATAAGGCAAATGCCCAGCTGTAACCTGTCCAGCTGTTTCGTACAGCACTTCCTTTTTCTGTCTATAACAACTGCCTGCCCGTGTTACCGAGTGGAGCTCTCCGAACCTCTACTGGTTCTGAGTACTGCCTGGTTCATGAATCACTCCCTGCTCAAACCAACTCTGCTAAATTTCATTTGTCTAAAGTTTTGCTTGTAACAGTGGTCATGTCTAATGCCCTCACAGTGAAGTGCTCCCCTACTGAGAAATTCCAAGTGGCAGAATCCAATCAGGATGTGATCAATGGTACTTGAGTAGAGCTAATGGGTCCTGCCCACGCCCAAGGTCCGTCCACAGTATCTGTCTGTGGCAATGCCCATGTGCTTCAGTGCTTTTCTGCCTCTTGGAAAAATCAACCGTTCAGCACTTTATCTCCCTGATATAATCTGGAACTGCCCATACACGTCAGAAAACTCTACTAGTAGCATCTAAAGGATGGAAAACTTGGAATAGGCTTCAAGTCAACATATAAGCATGACTGATGGTTCATCTTTCAATTACCCCAAACTCCATTCCACCTTCCAAAGTGATCCCTGACTCTGATACCCAGTGTTCTTAGGAACTCAAATTCACTTCAAAACAACAAAACTTTATTAGTAGCAGCAGTCACAGTGCTAGCAGTAGTTGTAGTAGCAGCAGCAGAAGCACAATAATAGTAGTGGTAACCCTGCCACTGTTACAATTTAGCATCCACGGAGAGCACTCACACGTACGCCAGGCACGCTATTACGCTCTTCACAGGTATTACCTTATTTAGATCCTACAAAAATCTTGTAATTGGAATCAATCTTACCTTCATTTTGCAGGTGTGAAATCTTAGATCCAGAGATTGTTATTTAACCTGCCTAAGATCACAGCCTGCTTGATTCCAGAGTCTATGTTCTTAACCATTATGCCATGGGGAGGCACTAAACAAAGTGGCGAGCCAAAACAGTCAATTAAATAAAAAGAAATCGCACCCATATGCCATGCCCTATAAGCTTCATGCCACTTAGTACACACAACGACAAACACGACCAGCCAGTCGTTCAGGCATCCACCTTTGTCCCGTCCACACAGCTACTCTGATGGTGGAGGCCAGGCAACCAAGAAGGGCCGTTATCTGTCTCCTGGAGCAAGGAATCCCCCACACTCACCAGAGCTCTTCCAGTGCGGAGTTCTTTTCCAGCATCAGTGCCAGGGCTTGGGCACCCGCACTGCCAATATTGTTCCCCACCAGGCTGGATGTAATCACGGGACAAGAACATGTCAGAGCAGGGAAGGCCCTCAGAGACAAGCTAATGTGAAGAGCATATACATGGCATCCTAGTCTGCTCCATTTCGGACATCACTAACTGATTACAGTGCTCTTTTTGTACATCTTGTTCAGCCATCACTAATGTTTTTTTTTTGGAGACAGAATCTTACTCTGTCACCTGGGTAGATGCAATGGCATCATCATAGCTCACTGCAATCTCAAACTCCTATGCTCAAGCGATCCTGTCACCTTTAGCCTCCCAAGTAGCTGCGACCACAGGCATGCCCCACCACACTATTTTTTTTTTTTTGTAGAGATGGGGTCTTGCTATGTTGCCCAAACTGGTCTTGAACTCCTGGTCTCAAGCAATCCACCCACCTTGGCCTCCCAAAATGCTGGGATTACAAGTGTGAGCACCATGCCTGACCAAGACATCACTAGTTGATTACAGTGTTCTTTAAGCCCAGGAGCAGCCTTAGAATCCTTCTCAACATGGAGCACTGGGCAGCTATCAATGGATTGGAGTTAGTCCTCCAGATAAAAGGTGCTTGATCCAGCCCAAGATCTTCAATTTACAGATGGTTAATCAAGACCGTGAGAAGGCAAGGGACATCTCCAAAGTCACCCAGAAAGAGTCAAGTGCCCTGATTCCAAAACCAGTGGTCTGTCTTCCTTTCCAACTCTACTGCCTAACAAACGGAGGCAGAAATGAAGTTCAAAGGCCTTTAAAACTGGCCCAAGCTACTCTCCCTTTACCTGGATCCCCCTATGACAACTGCTGGACAGCCTCGGAAGCTTACCTGAGCCACTTCAAGCTCTGGTGATCACCTAGGGCTTCAGCCAGGGCCTGGGCCCCCTCGTCACCCACTCTGTTGCCCCAGAACCTGAAAATGCCACGAGTCCACAGACAGTGTTAGTGAGTACCTGATATATGTTCTAGACATGCTCTAATATATCTGGCAGCTCCAGCCAGAAGGGCAGGACCGCCCAATCCCAGAGAGGCCTCACCTGGACCCAGCAAAATAGACCTGCCTCCGTCTTTGGTGGGTTGGCCAAACTTCACCCAGGGTTTTCAGCCGCTTTAAATTACAGACTTACACAATAGTAGAAGCCCACCTAACCCTTACCCTCAGGGAGGGGGAACTTGATCTCAAGAGCAAGTCACACAGTTCTGACACCTTTCCTGACATTTAGTTCAGATCTGCTTCCTGGTAACTCTACCTACAAGTTCTTAGCTACCCTCTGCTGCCCACGCAGACCGAGTCCGGCACTTCTTCCCCAGGCCAGCCCTTCATCTCTTGCTGCTCCTCAGCACCCTCAATACTTCATGGCATTGAACTCCTTTACCTGCTGGGTCATCTTCCTCTGAATCACTGTGATTTGGAAACATCCCTTTTCAAAAGGTAGAGCCCAGCCCACACCGTCTGACCCAGCCACTGTCCACACTGGGCCCTACTCCGTACATGTATGTGCGCAAGGGAGCAAAGACACCTGGACCAGGAGGCTCACTCCACTTTCACCCATTAGTTGAATATTCACTGAGTTCTGGCTATGCGTCAATGCTGCTCTGTGCTCTGGGGGTAGGACATTGTAAAAAGCAAAAAACTTGAAAACAACCTAAGCATGTGTCAACAGGCGACCAGTTAAATAGATGGAATACTATGCAGTTCTTCTTTTAAAAATGAGGTCATCATGACCTGAAAATAGCCCTATATTATAAGGCAAAAAATAAAGTGAAATAAAACAAAGCAAGTTACAGAACAGTTTGTATCGTATGGTAGTGTCTGGAGGTTTTAGCACAGTGCCTGGCCCAGACAGGTGCCCTAAGAAATACGTGATGGAAGAGAAGCAAATGCCCCAGATGTGGCAGATGTGACCTCAGGCAGAAGAGAGCTCAGTGGGTCTGTGGCCTCCTTGCTCTAGACTCTGCTGCTATTCACGCAGCATGAGAAAGGTGCTGCTTTCTAGAGCAACACAGTCCCATTCCTGGCTCAAACTGAGCTTGTGGGCAACTTGCTCACCTATGACATGGGTTGTAACATCTGGGTCCTAAGGTTATTCTCTCTTCCTACAGTCTCAGGTTTTAAAACCCCCAGTTCTTGTCAAATGGACCCCAGTTCACACCAGGGCATGACAGGAGAGAAGAGTGGCTGCTGGGGACAGCGGAAGTGCAACCCTGGGTGGCAGTCACTCCAAACGGCAAACAGAGGCAGCCCTGCAGTGTGGGGAACAGCCCCCGCCTGTCCTAGGGCCTCCCATCCCCATTTCCTTTTCTTTCTTAGGTCAGTGTTCCCCACGCCTGGCTGCACATGCCCTGGGGAGCTTTTTAAAATGACTGATACCTGGACCCTGAACCTCGATCTTTTCATCTTATCAGTCTGGGATGGGGCCTCAGCAGTGGCGTTCTGCAGAAGCTCCCAAGTGGTTTCAGTGCGCAGCCACAGCACAGTCCCAAGCACCCCCAGGACCAGAGGCTTCCTGTCACCAGTTCAGAGCACTTCCCTCCCCCACCCGCCATCCTGAACTTCCTGTTTTTCAGGTGAAGAAGCAAGTGTGAGGCAGCCAGGGGCCTCCCACTCTCCCTGGCTCACCCTCCCCGCTGTCACCTAGGCCACCTCTGGGGCCTCCTGGCTGAAGAGTTTCACAAGCCCCTAAATCCTCAAGAGTCTCAACCCCCTCCGTGCAGGTCTCTCTTCTGTGAAATCCAACCTACCCCAGGAACTGCAGGGAGGCATTGCCTCGGAGCCCCTCGGCCAGCATCCGGGCCCCTGCGGCGGTGATATGGTTATTCCCCAGCCTGGAAGAGAAGACAGAGGAGGCTGAGAGAGCACAAGTGAGGCCAGGAGAGGAGAACCGCCAGTGCCCTTGGTGGGGAGACGCGGGAAGACAGCTTGGAGGACCCTCCAGGACGCAGCAGCCACAGCACGTGTGGTTCCCGCGTGGTCAAGCTTACTCCGTGGCTCCCACCCTTCGTTCTCCACAAGCCAAGGGAAGGGGGTGGGGAGCTGTTTTGCAAAGCAGTGTGACAGGTCTAGGCAGTAGCCACAATAGGCAGCTGTCCTGGGAGTTGGTTTCCCCAGGGGAGCGAGGGTGACTCACTGTCACACCTTTCCCTCCAGTCTCAGCCACCTTTGGTCTGGACCTGGCCACAGCCTTCCTAGATCCGCTCTTGCTGTACGTAGCATCTACAGTTCCGCGAGAGGCCTGGGCAGGCCCAGCGGCTGGAAGAAAGGAGGGGTTCCTGCTGGAGACGGGGCCAAGGCTGGGGGTGGGGGAGGACCCCAGCAAGGGAAGTTCCAGCCACACCCAAATCCAGACAGACAGTTTCAAGGAAGTCCCCAGAACTCGCACCCACAACCCCAGGGTTCCTGGGATGATAACATGCTTGGTTTAACCTTTTCAAAGAACTTTAAGCTACCGGGCTCATGACAACCCTGTTGGGCAGGTATCATCGTGCCCTTCCAGCGGGTGTGTGGCGGCCATGAGCCGCGCCTCTCAGTCTCCAACCTCAGCTCCCCGGAGGTAACTAAGGGCCTGGCCACCGTGCTCCGAATCTAGCAGCATGGTGTCGGCACCAAGGCCCACCTCCCGCAGGCTCACTGAGACAGGGGACGCCCGCTAGTGAACGGCTCCAGAGCCCGGCCCACCACCTACAACAAGGCACAGCCGCCCCCCCTTATCGGCTGATTTGCATTCCATGATTTCGGCTGCCCGCAGTTGACCACAATCCAAAAACATTAAGTGGAAAATTCGAGACATACACAATACGTAGGTTTTAAATTGCATGCTGTTCTGATCACGAGCCATCCCACACCCCACTCTGCCCCACTCGGGACACGCATCCTCCCTGTGGTCCAGCGTGTCCACACAGTGCAGCTCCCTGCCCGGTCGTCACCGACACCACCCACTTCCGACACCCAGCGCCAGCATCGTCATGGCTCCACGATCAGCATCACCCGAAGCGGATAACCCACTACCCCTACACCACAGCGCCACATCACCCACCTCCCTCACCCCATCACATGGGCGTTTTATCTTCTCACGTCACCACAGGAAGAAGGGTGGGCACAGTACAGTAAGATACTTTGAGAGAGAGACAGAAAGACCACATTCACGTAGCTTTGATCACAGTATATCATTGTATTTGTTCTATTTTATTATTAGTTATTGTTGTTAATCTCTTACTGTGCCTGATTTATAAACTAAACGTATCACAGGTATGTATATGTAGGAAAAAGCATAACATACAGAGAGTGTGGTACTATCTGCAGTGTGAGGCACCCACTGGGGGTCTTGGGACGTCTCCCCTGCAGATGAGGGGGGACTACACTGTTGGCCATAAACCCAGGCCTCCAACTCTGAGTCCGGCGCCCTTCTGGAGGCATGGGCCGGCCCAGGCATGGTCACAGCCTCTTCCAGGTTTGTGGGTCTAGGGGAGCCAGTGGTGGCGGCAGACAGAGTGCTCTGTGCTATCGGCACCTGTGGCCTTGGCCTCCGGAGCCCTCGCCGAGACTGAACTACGTGGCCAGCAACGTAGTTTTAAAATGGCAGCTCCCACCCCCAAACGCAGCCCCTCAGGCAGAAAGAATGCAGGGAGGCAAATCTTCACTCTTTCTCCTTGCGCTGCCTCACAATCACAGGAGGCAGGAATGTCCAAGAGACGGAGAAGCCAGGCCAGCCCACGAACCGGCGGCAGGGGCAGTGTCAGGTGGGGAGAGACTCTAGTTGAGGCTGAGAGGCTCAGGAGCAGCAGAAATGGGAACTTCCCAGCAGGGAGTGCAAACCTCGAATGCTCCAAGTGGGGAAACCTTCTGGAAGTGGCTACCTCGGCTGGGTGGCAAGCGACTGCATATGTCTCCACCAGCTGGACATGCTCTTAGACACGGGGAAGGAAAAGGTCTGGAAACACTTCTTTGCCCTGAGACCTAAAGACCAAAAGGCAGGAAGCCCTAGGCAGAGCAGTCCAGCGTTGGCTGGGGAGGTCACAGCGTTAGAGAAATCCTGCTCGAAATGGGACAGTTCCCTGTGTTGAGTCAAGAGATCACCAGCCCGGTGTGGGCAGGGCCAGGGCCAAGACCAGACCAGACTGACTCAACTGTGGGGAGAAAAACAGTTTCCAGGAAATGGGGAAGCCCCAGGCTCACCTCAATGCCAAGAAGTTCCTCCTGCACGCAAGAAGCTTGGCCATGGCGTGTGCGCAGCCATCGGTCAGCTTGTTGTTGAACAGACTGTGAAGTTCCAGCAGAGAGGAGACATGGAGACCCAGCACGTAGGGTAGTGAGCACCCAGTCCCAGGGCTGCCCGCTCCCCCCGGGCAGGAGTCACCCATCCCCTCCGGTCACGCAAACACCCCCGCCCCAGCCATCATGCACTCGCAGCTGCCCAGGCAGCACGACCCGGGGTGAGACTGGGACACGCGGGCCCAAGGCCACGGCCCAGGCCAACTTACGCTAACTTCTGCAGCTGCTCGCAGTGAAGAGCGTGCTCGATGAGCGTGCAGATGCCTCGGTCTGAGATGTTGTTATCTCGCAAACTAAGAAGGACAAAATAAACACATTTGAAGATGGAGCTGTTAAGACAGGAAAAAGTACACAAAATCCCAATGAGACAAGAATGGAGAGTCCCAGAAAAGTGGAGCCCTCCTCCATCCCTGGCCAGGGAGGTGACGTGGTGCACTTTGGTGGGGACAGTCCAGGAAGTGGGGACCCAGAGCACCTACTAAAGAACACTGGAAGCCTGAGGAATTCACAGATGTAATCTGAGGCACTGTTTCCATCTCTGTAAAAGGAAAACCATGATCACAGCATCCTCACTGAGGGGTCCACGGTGGAAAGGACCTGATGGGTGGTACAAGTGTAAGACACGCTGCCCCTGGGGGTGATAGTGGTTATCAGCATCTAGGCCAGTATATGGCAGACCCAGTGAGGAGTGGCCAAAACTTTGGAAACCAGCCTGACCAGTCCTTAATCCAAAGACACCACTCCTACAGGCCAGACCCTGCCTGACAAGCCCCCTCTGAAAACCCTCTTGGGTATTATTCCCGAACCTCACCTGATCACACGATCATCTGAAAGTTTCCCTAAAACACAGATTCATGGGCCCCTCCCTGGAGCCAGCAATTCCTTATGGCCCGGAGACCTGTATATTGTAACAATTGTGCACATGATTCTCTATCTTCAGGCAAACCTGGCTCTGCAGTCCCTTAGCTGGAAGTTCTGATCCCAATCAGCCATTGGGATCATTGGAGCTAGCTATTTGCTGGCCCTACCACCTACAAAAGGGAAGAATAGCATCCCCAACCTCACCGGGCTGCACACATATAGCCCCGTGAGCACCTGGCGCATGGTCAAAGTCACCTGTACGCATGACCACTAGCATTTGTGGAGTGTTTTACGTGCCCAGCACTGTCTTAAGCACTTGTCGGTAATGACATTATTTAATCCTCACAACAAGCCCATTAAGCGGGTACTACTGTTACATTCACTAGAGAAAAAGAAACTGAGGCACAGACAAGTGAAGTGACTTTGCCAAGGTTGCACAGCACATACAGAATTTTTTTTACTTCAAAATGTTAAGGGGGTACAGATGTTTCTGATACATGGCTTGAGACTGGGCTATAAATGTGCCGACACCCAGATAGTGTTCATAGTACCCACCAGGCAGGTTTTTGCCCTTCCCCTCCTCCCCCTTTCCTCTGCTTGATTTCCAATGAGTTTTACTTTCTTGTGTGCCTAGCAGTTAGTTCCAATTTATTAAAGAGTACATGTGGTGTTTGTGTTTCCATTCTTGAGATATTTCAATTAAGATAATGGTTGGTCTCCAGTTCCTTCCAAATTTCTGCAAAAGGCATTAATTCATCCTTTTTTATAGCTGAGTAGAACTCCATGGCATACGTATCCCACATTTTGTTAATCCACTCATGGATTGATGGGCATCTTTGCTATTGTGAATTATGCTGCAATAGACATTCACGTGCAGCATTTTATCTTTTTGATTAAATGGCTTCTTTTCCTTTGGGTAGATACCCAGTAGCAGGATTGCTGGATCAAACAGTAGGTCTACTTGTAGTTCTTTAAGAAATCTCCATACTGTTTTCCATGGGGTTGTATTAACCTGCAGTCCCTCCAACAGCGTATAAGCATTCCTTTCCCTCTGCATCCGCACCAGCATCTATTGTTTTTGGACTTCTTAACAAAAGTCATTCTAGTCCCATTGTGGTTTTAACTTGCGTTTCCCTGGTGATTAATGATGTCAAGCATTTTTTCATGTTTGTTGGCCATTTCTCTATCTTCTTTTGAAAAACTTCTGTTTATGTCTTTTACCCCCTTTTTGATGGCGTTGTTAATTTTCTTGCTGATTTGTTTGAGTTCTTTGTAGATTCTAGTTATTAGACCTTTATCAAATGTGTAGATTGCAAATATTTTCTCCTATTCTGTAGGTTGTCTATGTGCTCTATCGATTATTTCCTTGGCTGTGCAGAAGCTCTTCAATTTAATCAAATCCCATTTATTTATTTTTGTTGCTGCTGTAAATGTGACCGGGTTTTAGTCATAAATTCTTTGTCTAGACTGATGTCAAGAAGAGGTTTTCCTACATTTTCTTCTACAATTCTTATGGTTTCATGTCTTACGTTTAAGTCTTTTTTTATCCATTTTGAATTAGTTTTTGTGAGTGGTGAGTGATATGGATCCTGTTTCATTCTCCTGCACGTGGCTATCCAATCCTCCCAGCACCACTTATCCAATAGGGCTTCTTTTCCCCTGTGCATTGCTGTCTGCTTTGTCAAAGATCAGTTGGCCATAAGTAGATGGTTTTATATCTGAGTTCTCTGTTCTGTTCCATTGGTCTGTGTCTCTATTTTTGTACCAATACCATGCCATTTTGTTACTATAGTCTTGCAGTGTAGTTTGAAGTCTGATAATGTGATGCCTCCAGCTTTGCTCTTTTTGCTTAGGATTGCCTTGATTATTCAGGCTCTTTTCTGGTTCCAAATGAGGTGTAGAATTATTTTTCCTAGGTCTGTGAAACATGCCATTGGTATTTTGATGGGGATTGCATTGAATCTCTAAATCACTTTGGGTAGTATGGACATTTTAACAATATTAATTCTACGGATCCATGAGCATGGTATGTTTCTCCATTTGTTTGTGTCATCCACAATTTCTTTCTTCAGTGTTTCGTAGTTCTTCTTGTAGAGATCTTTCACGTCCTTGGTTAAGAATATTCCTAGGTATTTTATTTTATTTGTAGCTATCGTGCATGGTATTGAGTCTCTGATTTGACTCTGAGCTTGCCTGTTACTGGTACGTAGAAATGCTACTGATTTGTGTTGCATACAGGATTTGAGCCTAGGCAGTCTGGCCCCAAATCCCACTCACAATCACGTCATCATACAGCCTCTCCTTATGCCTTTTATGGGCTCTCTAGAGAAGTGATTTTCAGACTGCAGGTTGTGTGACCAGTTAGTGGGTCATGAAACCAATTTTGAAGGTTGTGAGAAGCATTTTTTAAACTGAAATAGAACAGAACAGAAGAAGACAGCAGAGTGTATCACAGTTAATATGGGAAAGTCATTTCGTGGAGCTTTTGTTTCAAGTTTACATGCTGGTGTGCCTCTCTCTCTCTCCCCCTCTTCTTCCCCCCCCCTCACTTTCTCACTGTGAGTCACAGTCAGAAAACTTTGAAAGCCATCACCCTAAAGTCAGAGAGAGCCAGGATCTAAAGAAACCTATATAGGGGCACTTTGTATATGGGGTTTCCTAGAGGGATTTTGGTTGGCATGGAAACCCTTCAAGTGGGAGAGATACAGCTTGGTGCTGTGGGAGGGGAGCCTGTCCCCTCCCTCCTTCCCCCTCCTCCGTATTTCCCTCCCTCCCCCCATCTCTCTGTCTCTCTGTCTCTCTCTGTCACACACACACACAGGCACATACACGCAGGAAATGCCCATGCAGCAACTTCATTTAGTGTACGAAAGAGCACTGGAACTTGCTCAAGGACTTTGATTGCTGATGGGAAATCAAGCTGGTTGCTGCAGACCGTAGCTCTCACAGTGTGAACCCAGCTGCATCAAAATCACTAGGGATGCTTGTTAAAATGCAGATTCCTGGGTCCCTGTCCCCAGCCTACTAAATGGGGATCACTAGGCCTGGGCCCAGAAATCTGCATTCCAACAAGCGCCTTCACACACTGCAATGTAGTGTGCATAGCCCGAGAGCTAGAACCAGGCCATCCTCACCTTTCTCTGAAAATAGAGACAGACCCACAGCCTCCCCCAGCCCTTCTGCACACACTGGGGGGCATGTGGACATTCCTAATTGAGGAGGAGGGGTCCATTCAAGAATTCCAGGGATGGACTAGCCTATGACGATCATCCAGACATGGGGACAGTGATGCCTGGCCTCTTGGGGTTCAAGGACCCCTTTGAGAACCTGGTAATATCTATGGATCTACTATCCAGGAAAATGCACATCTGTACTTCTATCAGGGAAATAACTCCAACAGACAGGTCTCCAAATTCCCACTCAAAATATCAAGATTCTTCCTTCCTAGGGAAATGCAGCTCTCTCCACACCTTCCTCCCGGCTCACAGGTCCTCGCTCCCCCCGCCCCTCAGGCTCACCCACCCCCCAACACCAACGCTTGCTAACCCCAGTTCCCTCCAGCTCTTCCTAACTCCCGCCCACCTTGACAAATGGTGTCTTTATTAAACTCCCCTCAAATTACCCAGTTTGAGTGTGGCATCTGTTTCCTCCAAGACCCTGATGGGTATGTTCAGACTCGTATTCATATTAATTATATATAATACACATACTATATATGTTAACTATGTATGTTATATATAACATTATTATTGCATTATAAACTTATGGCCACGGTCCCTGTGTGAGGGTTAACAAAAGTCACTGCACAGTTCCTAGTAGGTGTCCACGTGTTTGTCCCATGGAGAAGGAAACATCTTGCTGCTTTGCCCCAGAGAAGACACCCCATCCTTACATATTCAAGGACAGGCTCATCCCTTGCTTAGGGTCAATTAAGGAGATTTTGGGGTAGCCCAAAGCCCCAGGAGGCTGTGAATAGATTTGAATTGTAATCAACAACTTCTGCTTTCTCGCAGGTTCTAAAGAGGGAGCAGGCATCCCCTTTCAAAGCTGGAAGGGAAGCCTGGGAGCCTGAGGCACACTCTCTGCCCTCACCTGCCCCCAGACATGGAAAGGGGACCACGGGCAGACCAGGGGCAAAGCCTCGCATCCTCAGCCAGCGGGTGAAAGCAGTGTGGGAACCACCGAAATCCCGTTTGCACTCTGTGACAGCTAAAGACTGAAAGAGCAGACAAAGCTCTGCGGCCACTTTCTACCTGTCGGGTCCTGAAATTCCCGCCTGTTGGGATGCGAAGGTCTCTGAGGAGGCACAAGTCACCTCTGACTGGGTGGTTCTAGCACAGACACCTGTTCCACAGAGCTTTGCAGGGGCCTCCAGGTTTCACGGAGCTGCTGAAGCACAGCCGTAGGCAGCCTGTTCGCCAGGAGCAGGGGACTGAACTAAAAAGATGTGATCTGTGAAGCCAGCTCTGCCATTTCCTGTGTGACCTGGACAAGTTACCTCACTTCTGTAAGCCTCAAATCAAGGTTCATGGAGATACTATTGTCCTGACTGTAGCCCACGGTGGCCGTGGAGATGAGATAATTGTGGAAAGTGTTGCACCGTGCCTGGCACACAGGCCACTCAACAAAGTGTGGCTGTCATCACGACATACTGACACTAAGGCCCGGAGGGGAAGGACTCTGGCCGGGGTTGTGCAGAAGGGTGGCAGAGCCGGGACCGGGCCTCCGCTCTGGACCCCAGCTTGGTGCTCCCACGCTAACCGTGGTGGTGGCAGTGCCCCCGCGCCTGGCCGACAGCACCCAGCAACACTTACTACAGAGCCTTGCAGACGCCAAGGCAAGGCAGCAGCTGCTCCACGCCGATGTCACCCACGGAGTTGTAGTCCAGCTGCAAGGCCACAGGCCGCCGGAGGTGCTGCAGCACGAAGGCCAGGGCAGCACACTCAGCAGGGCCCACGCCGCAGAACGTCAACTTGAGGTGCCCCACGTTCAGCCCGCGCACGGCGTCACGTGCCAGCCGCTCTTCCTGCATCTCATACAAGCTCCGGATGAGCCAGAGGAAGCCGGGCATGGCGTGCATGCTCTTGGCCTCACCCGGCACGGCTGGCGGGATGGAGTGGAAGTGCTTGTGGAGGCTGCGGGCCAGACACCCGCGGGCACAGGCCTGGCGCTGGAGCAGGGCCTTCTCGGACACCTGGCACTCGGCCAGCAGGCCGTGGTGCTCCCGGGACAACAGCCCTGCCAGGAAGGCTGCCGTGATCTGAAGGTTGTGTGGCTCGGCCTTCTGCAGCAAAGCCGCCACACTGTCCTCCTTGCACCCCGAGCCCTGGACACACAGCACAGGCAGCAGCCTGGCCAGCGGTGAGCTGCCCGGCCTGCGACAGTTGAAAAGGTGTCTGAGTGAGGCCGGCGGCATGTCAGCACTGAGCGCCAGGTAGAGCGCAGCAAAAAAGCACTGGAAAGTGATGTGCAGGAACTCCAGGGGCGCTGCACTCCCCGGTGCGACACTCTTGGCACGCACCAGGAAGCCGAGAGCAACGTCGTCGGAGGTGACCTGTGCTACCTGGAGCTGCTGCGCTGAGAATACGTAGCAGCACGTGCCCAGGCTCCAGAGGGCCAGCCGGCCGAGGCGCAGGAGGGTGGGCAGCCTGCCTCGAAGGAGGCCGGAGTCCAGACCGCGGAAGGCCGCATCTGGCGGGGAGGCGCGCAGCAGGAAATGCTGCAGGATCAGCAGGTACATATCCGTGGTGGTCTTCGGGGAGCTCCCTTCCTGCAGCAACAGTTCCCGGTGGCACTTGGACACCATCCACGAGAAGACAGGAAGGTGGCACAACCCGTGCAGGGCTGAGGTCGCGTGGAGCAGGCGGATGAGGCGTTCTGCCACCCCCGGATCACGATGGCACTTCCTCAGGTACAGCTCGATGCCCTCCTCCGAGAAGCCCTTGAGGCTGAACTCCGCACGGATGTACTTCCTGAGGAGCGCGGACACGGCAGCCGGGCGGCTGGTCAGCACCTTGCGGGCATTCTTGAGCAGGTTGCCCTGCAGGAGGTTGAAGAGCAGGTTCTGCACAGATGTGGGATCGGTTGGAGAGCAGTGACGTTCTCCATCCGTGAACCTGAACCTGAACTCATCAAAGCCGTCAAAGGTTAGCAGGACGCGGTCCGGGTGGTCAAGGAGGAACCGGAAGATGTCCTGCTGGCCAGCATCCGGCCAGCAGCAGTGCTCAAAGAGCAGCATCTGCACGGACAGTGGTTTGGCCACGCACTGCAGCTGCCGGCAGCTGAACGGGAAGACGAAGAGGAACTCCTGGAAGGCCCGGCCTGCGGCCCACAGCGAGTGCAGCCGCTGCAGGAGCGTGCTCTTGCCACTGCCCGCCTCGCCCACTACCAGCACGGTGTCCGCATCTGCGTTGAGGCGGCCGTGGGTGCCGAAGAGCTCCTCCAGACCGAGGCTGGCGGGGCTCTTCTGTGGGAGTCCAGCCATGCCCACCTCCGCCCGCACCTCCAGGGTGTTCTCCGTGTATATGTCCTCCAGGCAGAGGGTCTTCGCCCCGTCGTAGGAGCTGAGGAAGTGGGACTGAGCGGATACCGTGGTCCGCAACTTGGACGCGAACTTCTTACACGTGGCAGCTGCAAGGCAGAGGAAGAGGCAAGTGAGGGTGGAGATGGGCCCTGGCCAGAGAGTGGGCTGCTGCAGGGGGAGGGTGACATTCCCGATGGGATAGGACAGCCAGTGGGCGGCCGGCCTGTCTGCTCTGCTCACAAGCTTCAGACTTCGAGGACAGTCACAGAACCTTCCTAAGCCTCAGCTTCTGCCACATAACGTGGGAGAAATGGTGGCCCCTGCCTTAGAGGGTTTTCATGTGGAGCGACAGAGACAACACGTGCCGATTGCTTAGCACGGCATCTAGCACAAAGTACGTGCTCGACAGACGCCGGCTGGCACCAGGAAGGGTGCAGCAGATCAGACGGGCTGGGCCAGAAGACCTGCATCCTGCTGTCTGTCCCCCCGTACTGGCTCAGTGTCCCTAGTCAAGGCCCTTCACCTCTCAGCCTTAGTTGCCTTTTTCTAAAGGGAAACAGAAGCTTACACAGCTTCTGAAGTCAGACATGCCTGAGTTTGAAACCTGAGTCCACTGTTAACTTGGGAAAGCCACATAGTTTTTCTGAGCTTCAGTTGTCTTGTCTGTAAAAATGGGGACAATCCACACCTCAAAGGGCTGTTTCAGGAGGCAATGAGATAAAAATAGAGTTTAGAAGAATATCTGACACTTGGTAAACTCTCAAAAACTGGTGTTTATCACCATTGTCAGTGAGCTTGGCTCCCCAGTGACATCCATGTCCTGATCCTCAGGACCTGGGACTGTGCTACCTGACATGGCAGAAGGGACCCTGCAGATGTGATTAATCAAAGACCCTGAGCTGAGGGGACAGACCTGCATTATCCGGCGGGCCTGGCACCAGAAGCCTCAGGGTCAGCAGATGCCCTGGCCAAGCACTGGGACAAGACCCTCCGGTCCTGCCTCCACCTCCCCGCCCCGCTTGTGCATCCCGAGCAGGGGCAGTCCTCGTGCACAGGGTGTGCCCAGAGGGCTGCTGCGCTTCCTCTGTCATCCTGAAACCAACATGAGCAAACCATTTTCGGTGTCAGGGGTTAGTTCCCTCTTCCAGAAATGGGGAAGTGCTGGTCCAGAGACCCGGGCTGGTGGGACCTCAGCACAGTTCACCCCATCAGAGCCTCACTGCCCCAACCAAATGCCGGCCCATTTCTCTTCAATCCAAAGGCTAACAAGTCGTTTTTACAGAGAGCGCTCTGCTCATTAAAGCGTATCCGCAGAGTCGCAGAAGGAGGATGCTCTGCGTTTCTGTCTCTTTTTTTCCCAGAGCTAGTGATCACTGTTGCTCTTTCCGCCCTCTGGATATACGAAGACCACCAAACAGAGACCACAGATATAGATCTTCCTCACCAATATATATCAAATATATATCTTCCTCTTCCAACCTGATTCCCATGCAGGTTTTCCAGCCATTACCAATGATATCAAAATCTCCACCCCCCCGAAAAAAATAAATCTCATTTTCAAGAGAAACTAACATGTCACTTGTCACCTTTAGAAGCTAGAGGAATCTTGCATCCTGGCATGGTGTTACAACGTCTGAACGGCCAGCTATTGATGATATCAATAGCAAATTTTAACCCAGGGCTGTGCTGGACACCATGCTTGGTGCTGTGCACACCGGTGCCGTGCATGATGTCTGAATCCTGTCCTTAGATGAGCTGCTGCACACCCAGGTTCCAAGCACAGGCTGCCAGTCCTCCCTCCCCCAGGCCTGCTCGCTGCCCAGAGGGCAGTGTCCAGGGTAACAAACGCATCTGCTAGCAC
Source organism: Lepilemur ruficaudatus (assembly GCA_963574885.1). NCBI lineage: Eukaryota > Metazoa > Chordata > Mammalia > Primates > Lepilemuridae > Lepilemur > Lepilemur ruficaudatus. The sequence continues at coordinate 67,467 of CAUYRT010045689.1, forward strand.
CATGCAGAGCTCAGGGGCTTCAGTGCCAACGAGCTTTCCCTACAGTAATGTGGGGACAAGTTTTAAAAAGTGTCAGGGTGGCACCCTCTCTTTCCAACTGACAATTTCTTCTCCCAAGAAAACAGAAAGTGTAGGTGGGGACAGTTTACAATCAGACCATCTTCCTCCACCTCATCTCTTAACCTCCTAGCCCAGTTTCCACAGCTGTAAGGTAGAAAAAAACATACCTACTTCTCAGGGTTTTGCAAAGGGCAGATATTGTCCATAAAGCACTTGGCAGGATGCTTGGTATGCTCAAGCTGTGCTATCCAAGCCTCCCTGTTCCTGAGTTTTGCTGGTAACTGTGGTTACCGAGGGATACCTCATTATCTAAATCCTCTTGCATTTCTGATTATAAGTAGCTAAATTTCAGAGATCAAGCAATACCAGTCTCATCTCAAAAAGCATATCCACATCTTTCTGGTACAGATAATGAGAGTTTGGCTAGTTAGGAATGCCTTTAGTTAGCCCTCAACAGCTCCAGTTATCACTACATGGTGCGGGAAGCAATGAAAGCTATTAGACAACATTACACACTTCTATCCTTGTAATCCTCCCAGAAGCCCACTGAGATACATGGTGATGCTAGCCTTAAAATGAGGAAACTGAGTCTTAGGGAGGCTTGGCAGCCAGTAAGTGGAATGTTAAGTGACGTGTATTTTGCTCTTAACCTTGCATCCGCACTGACTTCCTTCCCCTTTGTGACGAACTGAGAAAAGATACTCGCCTTCAAAAGGCAGGGCCAATGGGACCGGTAGTTCCTGAACATGTTGCAGAAGGAAGGCAGCCAATCCATTTGTCTTCACTGTGGCAAGATCCAGCAGCCTTCTTGCCTAAGGAAAGGCAAAAGCCATTATTTTTCGAGAAAGGCTGATGGAGCAATGTGGGGAGGTTTCTACTGATTACTATTAATGCAAGTTCATGGGCACCTCTCTTCCACCAGAATAAAAGGCCAGAGAAACAACCAAACAGTCATGAGTTTAAAGAAGTCAAACACATCCAATCTGGTTCCCTTGCAAAACCCAGTAAAAGAGTGAATAGCTAAACAATAAACAAAACAAAACCAAATAAAGACATAAACCTACAAAGATAGGGAAAATGATTCCAGAATCTGTAAATCATTTGGAAGAGAAGTGATTTCATCAAGTCTCAAGCTTTAATGCTTGACCAGCATCTCTGCTCAGGACTCTCAAATTTCATCTCCAGCCTGAAGTGTCCCCTGAACTTTGGATTTGCACACCCAACCGCCCACTTTCCATCTCTGCTCCAATGTTTCATAAACACCTCCAACTTAATATATCCAAAACTAAACTCCTAATCTACCTGCATATACGCCAAACCTCCAGCCTTCCTTATCTCGGCTAATGTCAACTTCATCCTTCCACTGGCTCAGCCCCAAAGTTTTGGAATCACCCTTGAAACCTCCCCTTGGCAGTCCATTGGCAAATCTTATTGGCTCCACCTTCAGAGTACGTCCAGAAGAGCACTGCCCAACAGAAATATAATGCAAGTACAAATGCATACCACCTGTGCAATTTCAAGTCTTTTAATAGCCACATTTTTTAAAGTAAAAAGAAAAAAGATGAAATTAATTTTAATCACATATTCTATTTCACTCAAGATACCTAAAATACTACCATTTCTGCATGTAATCAATATTAAAAATTAGCAAGATGTGTTCCATTCTTTCTTTCATATTAAGTCTTCCAAATCTGGTGTGTACTGCACACTTGTAGAAACTCAGTGTGGACCAGCCGGGTTTCAAGTGCTCAAGAGCCACCTGTGGCCAGCGTCCACAGACCGAACATGCAGCCGCACCGCCCGCCTTTTCTCGTCACCTCCTCTCTGCCTTCCTGATCCAAACCAGCATCACTGCTCACCTGGAAAACTGCAAAGGCCACCAAACTTGTCCCCCTGCTTCTGTTCCTGCCTCCCCGGCCTATCCTCCATGCCACAGCCAAAGTGTAATTCTTTACAAATCAAGGTCAGTCACACCACTTCTGTTACAAACATCCGGACAGCGTCCCCCAAGTCCAGCAATAACCTGTAAGGCTCAAAACACGCACAACTCCCTGTGCATAACCACCTGGGCCCAGGTTACTCCACTGACATCACCTCTTACTCCACGAGCAGCCTGGCCTCCTGCTTCCTACAAACACCAGGCACGCTCTCCCCTCTGGGTCTTTGTGCTGGCTGTCGCCTGTGCCTGGAATCCCTTCCCCCAGCTATCCACATGGCTAATCCCCTGAGCTTCTTCAAGTCTTTGCTCAGATTTCATCTTCTCAGTAAGAGCTCTCTGTCCATTCTATTTAAAATTGACATCATTTATCCCCCACCCCCTTCCCAAACTCTCAACTCCCAACCCGACCTTCTTTCCTTCCTCAGCACCCACCACCTTCTAACACATTCTGTGATTTGCTTCCTTTTGTTTATTGTCTCTCCCCGCCTCCTCCCCCGAGTGTGAGCATCTCCAGGACAAGGATTTTTGTCTGTCTTGTTCACTGAGGTAGCCCCAACACCTAGGAGAGGGTCTGGCACAGACGAGGTGCTCAAGGACTTGCTGAATGAGTGAATGGCAATGGACTTAGAAGACTCCCGAAAGCCAAACCCTAACCTCAAAATGGGAAAACTGAAAACCACGCAATGTACATTCCAGAATCTGTAAAGGGTGCTGGAACTATCAGCGTCAGGTCCCTCCAGAAGTGACTAAGATAAAGAGGAATGAGTCCAAGTGGTTTATAAAACAGATCTCCGGTCTCCCTTCCCTACTCTAAGCCACTAGCAACTGTCTCTGCATGCCTTGACAAAGTCTGGAGATTTATATTTTGCAAAGAGTAAAAGAGAGTCCCTACACTGTGAGATAGCGGGTACAATTAAAGAAGTGGCTGCCACACCCCAAACAGGGTGTAAATGACAAATGCAAAATAAATGTTGAATGCTTTTACCCACCACCACCACCATTCAGCCCTCTCACCCACTAGGCTCTCAGACCTCTGGCAGTCAGACTTCACCCCCAGGCAGGAGTCTGTGGTCTACTCAGGGAACTTGGTTAATCCAGGAGGAAAGATCTAAAGATATAAACACTGCCCTTTTCCCAAGATGTCTACAGTGAAATTCGTGGTAGAAAAGTTGCTGCATGATCAGTAATTTTTAAGGTCCTCCATTTCAAACATGAGAAAGACAACCAAATGCCCACATGGTCAAAGAAAGCATCTCCCATCAAGTGGGAGAAGAGGAAAGCTACATGTAGGATAAAAAGTTTACATAGGGCAAAAAAACAACCAACCAACCAAACAAGCAAGCAAACAAAAACCCAAGCTATCACTCTGATACTTAAGTAAAAGAAGATATTGCATCCATGAAACAAGAACAAGACACTATAATAAAGAAACAGTCAAAAATAGTTCTTGCAAATTAAAAGCTTGATAACAAAAATGAAAAATTCAAGAGTTTAAAGATAAAGCTGAGACTATCATACAGAAAGAAGAGCAAAAAAACACAGAAATGGGAAATAGAACAAAATTAGAGGATCAGTCAAGGAATTCTAACATTCAAGTAATAGTAGTTCCATAAAAAGAGGAGAGAGAAAATACAGAGGAAGAAATCATCAATAAACTAATCAAGAAAATTTCCCAGAATATAAAGATATGAGTTTCTGGATTCTTGTGTGACCAGCACAATAGAAGAACACCAAGGCACATAATTGTGAAATTTCAGAATGTTAGGAACTAAAATAAAATTTTATAAGCTTCCAGAAAAAGTTATAAAATGGTTTTGGAATTCTTAGCAGCAATACTGAAAAGAGAAGATAATGGAATCAAAATGCTAAAGGAGAATGATGGCCAACCCAGAATTTTATACCCAACCAAACTATCAATCCATTATAAAAGAACTTTTAGACACATAAGAGCTCATAAATTTTAACTCCCATAATCTCATTTTAAAGAATTGACTATAGAATATGATTTGCCAAAATGGAGTAAACCAGGAAAGAGGAGGACATGGTATTTAGGATACCAGAGACTCAACACAAAGGACTGTGAAGGAAAATCTCAGGATGATGGCTGTGTACTACAAGCAGAAGGCCGGCCACCAGTTCAGACAGAATGGGGCAGCGACTCAAGACTCAGACGCATCGAGGGCAGTTATCTCCTAGATGTCTGGCAAGCCTGGCCTAAACTTTATCTATATTTGGCTTGTCTTCACCTTGGATTAATATCATTCCTTCTCTCAACTACTGCTGCCTCAGTCAGCTGAGGATGTTCATTTCACCCCACCAATGTGTTTAGCCTCGACCTATTCCTGGAATAGCCTTTGGCATTCTTACAACTGAACATACAGAAAAGCCCACTTCCTCTGACCATCTTCCTGCTGCACATCTAGCACATGACTCACATCGGCCCTGCCAGAGCCTCCTGTGGTAATGGGCCCTATATTTCCCCAGACTCATTCATGACCTTGCCAACTGACTTCCCAGAAGGAGTCCTTATAGACTCCCGAAGAAGGTGAAGCCAGAAGGCAAAGCCATGCCCCTGAGACTCTGTTCAGCTTCCCTGACTTGGGAGCCTTCATCTAAGAAGGGGCAATAGTGCCCTTCTTTGCACAACTGTGTTTGGCTTGCTATTCAGTTTTTCAAAATAAAGTAATACATTATTTGGGGATTTATTTTAAAAAGTGCTAAAATGATAAATAAAAGCAAAGCAATGATTAACACAAAAAGTCAGGTTAGTGTTTACCCCTACTAGTTACACCTGCAGGTGGGGCCAAGGCACTGGCAGCATCCTATTTCCTAACCCGGGTAATGGGAACGTGTTTACACCATACACATGAAACGTATACACTCTTCCATAGGCATGGGACATTTCCCAATTTAAATATGTTTAAGTTAATATCGTGATAGGAGCTGGGCAATTCAGAGGTCAGTCTGACACCTCAGCCCTATCAACTTTAGCAGTTGCGTGAGTCAGACGGACAGCTGGCATTACAGCTGGTGTTACCAGCTTCAGGTTTCCCCTCAACTGTTATGCCCAACTGAGCAAGCTCACCACACAAAGCCCCCACATTTCATGACAGAGAGAGAATAGCACAAGCTTCGGAGAAAAACAGGTCTGGATTCAAATCCTAGCTGGGCACTTCCCATATGGGTGGTTTGGGCAGTTTCTTCATTGTTGAGCAACAGTGTAGTCAACTCTACACCCTTGGAAGGACATAGTGGGGCTTAAATGAGATAACACAGGGAAAAGCCTGAAGACAGTCAGTGCCTGGTACACAGCAGGCATTCACTCAATAAATAGTAGCAATTTGTATTTTGGGGATTTAATCTTGAACTTGCATTTTGTTTCATTCCATAGAATTTTTCAGTCCCCAAACTGCAATCAATGACAACCACTTCTTTATGGGAAATTAAAAGGTTGATTGGGGGTCATGTTAGTCAGACATACCACAAATGCTGCCCAAATGGAATCAGAAATTCAGCCACTAAGGGAAGGCCATCCAATCAGAGAATCATAAAATGCCAGAGCTCAAAGGAGGCTAAGAGAGAGCTGGATTCTAAAAGCTTAAACCTACAATTTCCAGATCTGTTTTCTCTCATCTCTTCTACCCACTTAGTTCAGTCCTAGCCTTCAATGTTTGCTTTTCCTGTCTATTTAGCCCTTTCTTAAGATGATTGTCAACCCATTAAAACCCAGCCTTTCTTCTTTCCTAATCTAAGGTATTTAAGGTTATAAATTTCCCTCTATGTTCTGCTTTAGCTGCATCCCATACATTTTGATAAGTAATATTCCCATTATTGTTCAGTTATGAATATTTTATGATTTCCGTTATGACTTCTTTGACCCATGAATTATTTCATTTTCTTTTTTTCACCAATCCAAATACTTCCTGTATTCATGCTCTGTCTCCTCTGGGCACTAGGGATATAGGGTACCTTCTCCAAACCCTTCAGAGCATCCACACCAGAGCACACTCTTGAACATTTGCTCAAAGATGACAAGACACAATCTTGTAACATCTCAGGTGGGCTTATTGGATCCCCTTAACAAATCGTAAGAGGCATCAGGTAGGTACATTGAATAATATGTCTTCTGTAATGCTCTTGGATCCAGGATCAAGGAGTTGGTGCTCAGGGTAAGACTGTAGGTTTCATGTGCACTAATTAAAGGAGACCACATCATGTCTGTTCTGTAAATAGTTGGCCACCTGAGCCAGCTTTAAATCAGCCTTGAAGATAGATTAGTCTATTTCACCAATCTTAACTTAGGCTTAGCTAGACTCACTTGGACACCAAATATATTCTTTAAAAAATAGATAAAAATAAAAACTAAAAAGTTCCCCCGCCCAACCCATCCTAACACTGCAATGTAATTCCAATTTATTTATTCATTCAACAATTAATTTATTTCATCAACAAATATTTATAGAGTACCTACCATGTGCAAAGCACTCTAAACACAACAAACTTTAAGAAAGAGCCTGGTACATAGTAAGCACCTAATAGACTCTGGCTGAATAAATAAATGAATGATGAATGAATAAATGAGTCAACATCCTAGATCCAGCACTGGCCCTCTCATTAACTACTGTGAACTTATTCAAACCACTTTCCCGGGCTTTAACTTCCCAATCTATAAAATGCAACGTTGATGAGTGTCCCACCTCCCGCACAAGAGCCCCAGGGATCACTGCTTGGAAACAAAACAGGAGAGTTTCAAAATACCCAGTAGATACTTTTCTGTCTTTATGGTCTCTGTTGAATCATTACATTTTCAGGGGCAGTTATAGCCCAATTCTGAACATATCTGATCTAATGCAATTTCATATCAGAATTCTAGGTGGACATTTAAACTATATCAGTATGTAATGTGCTATATTAACTATCAAATAGAGATTTAATATAATGTTTTGATCTGTTGAGCTGTTCATTTAAAACAGACAGCAATAAAAGTGTACAAGTGCAGAGTATCATTCATAACGGAAACACTATCCATCAGCGGTAATTTCAGTGAGTGCTCACCATGCAGCAGACGCTGCTACAAGCACTGCACAAATTAACTCATTGAATCCTCCCGAGAACCTTCTAAGATAGGTACCAAAAGACCATTATCCATGTTTTACAGATGAGGATGCTGAGACAGGAGAGATTAAGGTTGCAGAGGTTCCCTAGGGAAGCGGGAGGTCACACAGGGCTGACCTTGAACCTGCAGCATTCTAGCTCCAAAATCTACGCCCTTGGCCACCACACAAGGTCTCCTCTCATCAGAAGTGGATGAAGTGGTATGTTGCCCACAGGCAAGAGCACTGTCACCTACCTTTTTAGGGGGAATCCCACGGACCAAGTTTCCCCCTAAGACTGACTTCACAAGCACAAATCAGTCCTGGTGACTAAGTTCCCCTTTCCTGTGAACTCCGTGATGCAGGGCGGAGTGCCTTACCCTCTGGGAGGACGTGAAGATCGGCAACCTGATTTCATCACATTCGTACTGGCTGACGAAGCCCTGCTCCCGCGCCAGGTCCAGCACACCCTCCACATGCCTGTAGAGTCTCCTGACGATGACTGGCCGGTGACTCTGCAGGCCCCGGGCCGGGTGGAGTGAGAGGGGGTCCCAGCAGTCACGCAGCTCTGGGGCCTGGCTGTCAGCCTGGGCCTTCCTGACAGCTGCGATGAGCTTCTCACAGCCCCAAGCACCCTTGTTCCAGATGATGTCCAAGAGGCGCCTGGCTGACTGGGAGAGAGGCTGGCGCAGAAGGCTGAGGCCCTCGTAGTCCTCCCAGGAGAGGACTTCCCAGGACAGCAGCCAGTCCAGGATGCTCTCAAAGCCTTCCAGGGACCCCGAGACCAGCAGCCCCACCAGCTGGCTTCTCTGTGCCTGAAAGTCCTCCCGAGAGCACATTTCACAATCTGAGGAGGAGAACAAGGTCAGTACAGAATTTTCCCGAAGCCAGACGGGGCACGGGGCAAGGCCTGCGCAAGTCAGCCCCACCTGAGCCCAAGTGGACCATGGTTCTATCCTCAGACATTACCTAATCCAAGCTCCCCATTATACAGATGTGCAAATTGAGGCCCAGAGTAGGCAAGTAACCCTTTAAGGACTCACAGAGAGTTTGAAGTAACCAAGAATTAAATCAAGACTCCTGATTCCCCTATCTATGCTTGATCTCTGCCTTAAGAAGTTTTAAAAGGCTCGAGCTAATATTAGGAGCAAAGTGTCTCGAGGGATCAGGAAATTAATTCTCTTCAAAACAGGGTGAGAGAGCTCTTCCACGCTGGCTGGATTGAGGCCACAGCAGTTTCATTAATGGCTAATATTTATTAAGCACATACAATGTGCCAGGAAGTATTCTATAAAAGTGATTTCCCGTATGAATTCATTTAACCCTCCCATGGGTTAAGCCCATTTTATAGATGTAGACACTGAGGCACAGACAGGCTAAGTGAGTTGTACAACTTGTCACAGCTAGACAGGTGGAGCTAGGATTTGAACCCAAGCTGTGTGACTTCAGAATGCACGCCTTGAACTCCGCGAGCACATCCTGTGTACATAACACACTGCTGCTCCAAGGGGGTGGACCCAGAACACTGCTGTAAATATCCCAATCTAGGCGAAGTGAAAAACCAAGGTGCAGACAAAGTCATTTCAAAGCTTACTGGTGCCTTGTCCCCGTCAACATTCCCCTTTACCTTGCAAGGCCCTCACCTTCCTCCTACGTCCTCATCACCATGCCACACGGTCCAGGCTGCCGCTGCCGCTGCCAGTAGCCTGCTCTGAACCCAGGCCCCAGAACTCCAGGAGCTCCAAGCCCTGGGAGGGTCCCTGAGCGGCAGAGAAAATCTCTCAGCATAGTCAGTTCTACAATTGTCATGGGGTGCAGGACAAGGGCTGCCGCTGTGCCCCAAGAAACCGAAAGCGAAAGGGTGAGTCATGGAAAAGGAAGAGAGACGGCGGCTTCTTTTTCTAAATCAGGAACGTTCTGAGACACTCAAGGGAGCAGATGCCAAGTGCCTCGGGGATTTTGTCTCCTTCCTGTTGGTTGTACTTGTGTCTCACTCCCGGCTTGGCCCCTGCCAGAGCCTGGGTCTTGCTCGTCTGACCTGGCCTCCCTGAGCTTAGCACTGCGCTGGCCCCACAGAGCCCTGGGGGAATGTCCATGAATCAAAAATCCACCCAGGAGGGGAAGGGCGGGAACACTCGGTGCCCGTCCTCCTGGGGCAGCCAAGGTGAGCAAAAGGAGAAATCTCCAATCTCTCAGAAGGCTGCAGACACACAGGCCAGCGCCTTATGCTGGCTAGATGGGGAAACTGAGGCATCTAGGTTACTCAAGTGTCCCGCAGCTTGGGAGGGAGCAAGGGAGGGTGTGCCCACTGCAGAGGTTGCTCAAAACGAGGAACAAAAACAGTTCTCTCCAGCCAAGCAGGTCCCCTCCTTGTGCCTACCCCCAAGCAGAGGAGCAGGGGGTCAGTGAGGGAGAGAAGGAGAGGACAGGAAGGGATAGGACAAGCTCCAGGCTTGGCCCTGGAGTGGTTCTCAGCTGTAGCAACACCAGCACCCCCTGCCCAGGTCCTGGAAAAGTAACCACCCACCCACCCACTCTCCCACCACGAATAGCCCAAAAATGCCATCAGCCCTCTCCCTCCGACCCCAGGCCTGGGCAGTCTGTGGACAGCCGGGAATTAAAGAAGGTGGAAAGTTAAGTTGACATAGGACAATACCTGCTCCGCGTACCCGGAGAATGTCCGAGGCAGGACACCTGCTCCTTCCTTCTCACTGGGAGAGCCTGGACCTCCTTCTTCCCCCCATCAAAGCCCATCAATGGCCACGCTGTCTGTGCACAGGCCTTGAGCAGGAAGCCAAAAGCCCAGTGGGACAGGACTGGCAGGCCCGGATCCGTCCACAGACCCCACCTCCAGGGGAAATCCCAAAAGGATGAGCCAGAAGCTGGAGTTGGCCAACCAGCCGCGCGGAACTAGGTAATTCTCAGCAGTTCTGGCGCAAAGCCTGTGCACCCACCATGACCTCACTGAAAGACCCCACTGAGGGACACGGGACACACCGTGGATGTGCTCACACACAAAGGGATAGGCTGAAAGTAAGCAGGTGCCCTTCCCAAACACACCAAGTCCGGTGCAGCCTGACAGTTGCTGGAGCCACACACACCCAAGCTAGTGACGTCGGAGTTCCGTGAACACCAGGAAGGAGAGGCAGACGCGAGCCCTGAGGCTTGGTGCTCTGTCCTCCCACCAGCAGCTAGATGGTCCCATCTCTGCCCTGGCCTTCTTCCAGAACCTCACAGCAGAGAGAATGCCTGAGGATCAACTCAGCCAGCCCCTGTCCCTGAGCAGGCAGTGCCCTTGTCTCATCTTACACATCTGGGGAGGGCAACCTGGCCTTGGTGCTGTCCTCACTAACCAGCTCAGGAAGGTCCTCTTTATGTCTAGCTTAAGTTTCTCCTGCTTGAGTTTAAATTGGGAGAGAGAAAGAAAACAGATGATATTCACTCATCACCTATTTCATAAAAACCCTCCCTAAAATCCGACCTCTTGCCCCTTTATCACCTCGTCAGACTTGCCCGCTCCAGACTAAATATTAATATTTCAGTCTCTCTCCATTGCCTTTCCTTTTCTACATCACTTATTACAGCTTCAAAGACACTATTGCTCTCCCCAAAATGAGGCCCATACAAAGAAACGGGTACTTCCTTACTAAAAGAAAGGGCCCAAGGGTGACCCACGTGGGCCCTCCGTCTTCCCCGGGCCCAGGCCTGAGCCCTGCTACCTCCTCTCTTCCTGAGACCACAACCAGCCTGGTCTCTTTGGAGCCAAGAACAGGCTGCTTTGCTTAAGTGCCCAAGTCTCAGCCCACGGGGTCCCTACAGACAGAGAGGAAGCAGAGCCAAGGGGAGCCCAACTTCCGAACTGTCCTGGGTCCTAGCTGGGACCAAGCCCCCCCAGGACACAGGGTCCACCCCTTCCCCTCCCCCACCACGCTCCACGCTCCCTCCCCTTCACTGAGCTTCTCTCTCTGAGAGACCAGTTCCCACCAGCGCACAAACACACCGTGATTTCTCCACCCACTTCCCCGATGGGCTCCAATCCCATTTTTCAGCAGCCCCCTTTACCGACAAGGCCTGCTTGTCCGCTGCCTGCACTGCTGTCCCCAGGTCCCCTCCTCCCCCCCATTCCCTCCAGTGGGGTTTCCCCACCCAACGCCAGCAAGACAGCTTTGGTCACAGTCACCAGCCACCTCCCGTTGCTCAATACACAGCTCTGGTCTTGCTCGCTCTGCCAAAGGCATGGGTAGTGCTCTCCCCTCCCCCTCCTCAGGGCATCTTCCTCACTGCTCTCCAGGACACCCCGGCACTGACTCTTCCTCCCATCTCACTGGCTGTTCTTTCTGTCTCCTTGGCCAGTTGCTGATACTGGGCCCCTTCTTTCCTTCTCCATATCACTCCCTTGCTGAGCCCATTTGCTCTTGGGACTTTAAAGACCAACTATACGGTGATGATGCCCCAATTTTATATCCAACTCCGACCTCCCCCCAAAACTTTCCCCAATTGTCTACTCAGCCGGGATGTCTGACAGCTTCTCAAACTTCGCAAGCACAGGACTGAACTCTTGCCCTTCCCTGAAACTGCTCCCATCTCAGCTGACGGTAACTCCAAACTTCCAGATGCTTGGAGTTATCCTTGGCTCCGCCTTTCTCTTGCATTCCGAATCCTATCGACCCAACCTTCTAAAAGATATCTCAAATCCGAAAGTCTGACATTGTTTTCAGCACCTCTGCCAAGGTGCAAGTCTCCATGGCCTCTCCCTAGAATGACAGCAATGACCCCCTCCCTGCCCCCACCCCCTCCTACAGTCTGTTCTCCACCCACAGCTAGGTGACCTGCTAGACCCCAAGGCAGAGCTGGTGACTCTGCTGGAAGCCCTCCAGTGCCGTGGCACTGACAGTGAAAACAGAGTCTTCCCCCAGATGGCCACACGGCCTGCCCTCACCCGGGGCCTGGTCAGGTGTCACCTTCCCTGACTGTGCTTTGTAAAACTGCAGCCCCAGCCTCAGCGCCCAGCCCCTGTCCCTGCTTTGTTTCCTGACAGGCCAGGTACTTAGTTAGGCATTTCTTTGCTGTCCGCTCCTTTCTAGAATGTGCCCTCCACGAGGGCAGGGAGTTTGGTCTCATTTTTCCACTGCTCTATCCCAGCTCTAGTCCAGCGCAGGGCTGGACTGTCCGAATGAAGGAAAGCAGGGATTTTCTCTGCCTGGTTCAGGAGGCAGATTCTCCCTCTGCAACCCCCAAGGCGAAGTCACAGCCTCTTCTCAGACCGCAGAGGCCACAGCCTGACAGGGCTCCCCAATCTCCAGTCACCCCTTTCCTTCTACCTCCCATCTACACCCCCGACTCCCCCAGAGGAAGTCAAGGCAGCCCTTCCCCAAGCCGGTCGGCCAGGACAGCTTTGAAGCCAGGTGTCCTAGTCCCGAGGGCGGGGCCCTCGGCGCCACAGTGTCCCCACACCCCGCCCCCAGGTGCCGGGCAGAGCAGCTCCCAGGACAGAGCACTCACCGCCTGTGGGGCGCCAGCTCCACGACTCCTCGGCCTGGGCCTGCGCGACTCCCAGCTCCGGCTTCCGCTGGGTGGCCCTCAGCTCTGCCTGCCGTGCCCCTGCCCTGAGCACCCCGCGCTCTGCCCTCCCACCCCTGCGCCGCCCAGGCGGCCGCACCCCTCCCGCCCCGCGCCCCCGCCCCGCTGCGCCCGCCCGGCGGGCTGGCACGACTCACCTGGGACAGGGCGGGACAGCAGGCAGGACGGAGGCGGGGCTGCCAGCAGGGCTGGACGACACTGGCTGTGCACCCTGGCCAAGTGTGCCCTCCTTTTGGGCCACATTTCAGCCAGAAGGGACCTGGAGGAGAGTCTTTAGAACACTGCCCCGTCCCCAACACACACTCCCACCCACATACACCCTGTGAAGTGAGGGGCAGGAAGGCTGTCGGTGCCCCTAGGAACTGATACGCACTTTGAGGGATTAGTGAGTCGTAGCCGTATAAGGTGACATTCCAGAGCAGCGTTTTCTGGAGTGTGATGAGTCACACTTTAGGGGAGAGTGGACAGGCATTTAAAGTTCTTCCTTTTTCATTTTTCCCCTAGTCGTTCTGTTTAAGTTGAGAAGAAAGGTCTCAGTTTAGTTCCAACAGGGCTTGAACACCTAACACTGGCCGCCCGTCTACTTGGCTCTGAAACAGCATCTAACTAGAATAGAATAGCATTGTTTTGTTTCCATGAAATTTATTTTAGTTTATAATTTTTTATTCTCCTGAGCAAGAGTCACTGGTTTTCCCCTTAAGATATTAATATAAATGCTCCTTTTAAATTATTTTTATTTGGGTTTTTAAAAGATGTGAAGAATTTACAGAAAACAATTTAAAGAAAAACAATGACAATAAATGACATTTCGATAGCTCTTACTATGTGCTAGGCTTGACATGCATTAACTCGGTTAATTCCACCTATAGGGTATGGACTATTATTACCTCTAGCTTGTAGATGAAGAAACTGAGGCACAGAAAAGTTAATTCACCTGCCCAAGTGGTGATGGGAGAGCTGGGATTTGCCCCAGGCCTCTGGCACCAGGGGTCCTGCGCTCACCAGTACCCCACGCTGCTGCCAGGTAAATACCCGGACAGGCGGTGCACGGTCAGCTGAGGCTGGAAGATGCTGCATTCGAAGGACGGACTGTACCCCAGGAAACTCGTTCTGGGTGGTACCCAGACCCATCGCAGGGATGTTCACCACCATCTTGCCTCTGACGGTGAAAGGCTGGAAACCTCCCAAAGCCCCAAGAATCGGTTACTTAAGAAAACTGACAGAGCAGCTGAACCTTCTCTCATACTCCACGTCCAACCCAGGAGCAAATTTTTCAGCTTGACCTTCAAAATATTTCCAGAATGCAGCCACTTCTTACCCTCGCCACCTAGCTGCCACCTTGGTCCAAATCTCCAGCATCTCTCACCTGGGTTATGGCAAGAGGTCCTGGCCATTCCCTACAATTCTAGTGACAGTCTGTCTTCAGTACAGCAGCCAAAGTGAGTCTGTTTCTTACAAATTCGAACTGTGTCATTCCTCTGCTCACGACTGCCATCTCAAGGAAAAGCCGAGGTCCTTACAACTGCGGTCTGGCCCCGAGCCCCTCTCTGCCCGCCTCCTCCCACGCTGCCGGCACTCACTGTGCTCCAGCCACACTGTGCCAAGCCTGCCACCACCCCAAACCTTTGCCTTTGCTGCTCCCTCTGCCTGGAACACTCTCGCATTAGAACTCTGCACGGCGCCCTGTGTGGTCTCCTGCCGGCATCTGCTCGCCCGCGTCTCTCAGGGAGGCCTTCCCTACCCACGCCGTGTGTGATTGCGCACCCACTCCTTTCCCACTTTGTTTTGTACTTTTCTCCAGAGCACTTATCTCCACACAACACACCGTGTATTTCGCCTTTGTTGTCAGTCTCCCGCCCAAGAAAACACGAGCTCCGAGGGAACGGGGGCCTCCCGCTTTGTGCCCTACCTTACCCCAAGGCCTAGAACAGGGACTGGCACGCGGTAAATCTTTGTTAAGTGGATGTGCTGAAAATAATGCTGTGATTCTAATAACCAATGAAACTGAATGAGCCACTGCAGCCCACAAGAACTGCTGCGCGAAGGAAGCCGGGTACGAAAGCGCACACACTCCCTGACGGCACGGAAAGTCCCAGAGCAGGCAAAACTGAATCACAGGGGCAGGAGCCCGGGCAGAGCCAGGGGAGCGCAGAACCCACCAGGGAGGAGGTTGGAGGCAGTGGCTGGGACAGGGTGTGAAGGGGACTTCTGGGGTGCTAGTAATGTTCTATTTTGGATCTAAATGGTTGCTGCACAGATGCAAATACTTTGTGAAAACTGACCAAGGTACCCATTTATGATATTTGCATTTTCCTTTATGCCTGTTGCATTTCAATAGAAATTCATTTTTCAAAGATGCTATAGGTTTATGCTTATAAGCCTAGAAAGATGCTCATAAGAGAAGGCTAAATTTTAAAAGTATATTGCTTTTTAACAAAGATGCCAAGACAATTCAAGGGGAAAGAATAGTCTTTCCCAGCAAATGGTGCTGAGAAAACTAGATATCCACATGCTAAAGAATGAATTTGGACTCCTACTTCACAGCATATACAAAAATTAACCCCAAATGCATCAAATTCCTAAATGTAAGAGCTAAAGTATGAAATTCTGAGAGGAAAATATAGGTAGAAATCTTCTGATCTTGAATGAAGCAATGATTTCTTAGGTTTGGCACCTAAAGGACAGTCAAAGAAAAAATAAATTGGTCTTTATCAAAATTACCAACTTTTGTGCTTCAAAAAACACTATCAAGAAAGTGAAAAGACAGCCAACAGAATGGGAGAAAATGTTTGCAAATCATGTCCAGAATATATAAAGGACTCCTAAAATACAATAATAAAAAGACTAATGCAATGTTTTAAATGAGCAAAGGATTTGAATAGACATTCCTTCAAAGAAGATACATAAGTGGTCAACAAACACATGAAAAGATGCCCAACATTATTAATAATTAGAGAAATGCAAATAATCAAAACAACAATGAGCTACAACTTTACATCCACAGGGGTGGCTCTAGTCAAAAGGACAGAAAATAGGCCGGGTGCGGTGGCTCACACCTGTAATCCTACCACTCTGGGAGGCTGAGGCGGGAGGATCACTCAAGGTCAGGAGTTTGAAACCAGCCTGAGCAAGAGCGAGACCCTGTCTCTACTAAAAATAGAAAGAAATTAATTGGCCAACTAAAAATACATAGAAAAAATTAGCTGAGCATTGTGGCACATGCCTGTAGTCCCAGCTACTCGAGAGGCTAAGGCAGAAGGATTGCTTGAGCCCAGGAGTCTGAGGTTGCTGTGAGCTAGGCTGATGCCATGGCACTGTAGCCCGGGCAACAAAGTGAGACTCTGTCTCAAAAAAAAAAAAAAAAAAAGGACAGAAAATAACAAGTGTTGGGAAAATTCTGGAGAAATTGGAGCCCACATACACTGGTGGTGGAGTGCACAATGGTGAAGCCACTGTGGAATATAGTTTGACATTGTCAACTATGGAAAAAGTTAAACATAGAGTTACCGTGTGATCCAGCAATTCCATTCACAGTTATATATTCAAAAGGAGTGAAAACATATGTGCACACAAAAACTTGTACACAAATATTCACAGCAACATTATTCATGGTAGCCAAAAAGTGGAAACAACCTACAAGTCCATTATCTGGTAAATGGGTAAAGAAAATGTGCTATATCCATACCGTGGAATATTATTCAGCCATAAAAAGGAACAAAGTATGGATGACTGCTACAACATACATGAAGCTTGAGGACACTATGCTGAGTGAAAGACGGCAGACGCAAAATGACACTATCACATGGGCCCATTTGTGTCACACGCAATGGCCAACAGGCAGATGTACAGAGACGGAAAGCAGCCTCGTGGGTGCCAGGAACTGAGAGGAGAGGGCAGGTGCAGCGGCTGCTAATGGGTATAGGGTTTCTTTTCTTTTTCTTTTTGGCATGATGAAAATATTCTGGAATTAGATAATGGTGAAGGTTATACAACTCTGTGAATATACTAAAAACAACTGAATCGTACACCTTAAAATGGTGAGTTTTAAGGTATGTGAATTATATCTTAATAACAAACAGTTGGGTTGCAAAAATGTTTCGTGTGGTCTGCTTCTATTCTGTAATAAAAATCTATGAATATATACATTGAAACATCTACAAAACTATCTTTCAAAATTTGTGGTTGGATTTTAAGGGGATTTGTAAAACTCTTTTTCATCAACTTATATTTCCTGATAAGCGTATATTACTTGCATAATTTTTTTTGATTTTCAATGAGTTAAGACACATCTGTTAAAAAACTTTCTGTATGCAGGGCCCTGCGCTGGGGACAGGCAACAGGCATGCCCTGGTGATGCTCTGTCCCCATGTGCTCTGACCTGGGCACCAACCAGGCAGGGCTCAGAAGGGACAAAGCGACAAAGCCTCCTGGAGCCCCCTGGGAAGGGAGAGAGCCTCTGGGTTGTGGCATTTAAACTCCTCCCAGGTGGGGAGGCTGCCTACGCCTGGGGGCTGTCTCCCAGTAGTGAGGACTATCTCCAGCTGGCCAGGGATGGTGGAGGCCCTGCCCGGCGCCAGCAGCTACTACTGGCACAGGTGGTCACCGCCACCCCACGCTGGGCAGCAGTCTCCATGCCAGTGGTCTTCCACTCCAAGCAGCCCCCTGCTCACCAGAATCCAAACCCCTCTGCGAGCAGGCCCGAGCGAACGAAGACACGAACGGCTTTCCCAGCACCTCTCCTCACCCGCCAGCCGCGCCAGCTGCCTCCGGCTCGTGTACTCCCACTCCGCACCCCAGGAGCAGGCAACAGGCAGAACCGGCAGGGCTGCCGGTCCCCACAAGCCTGGGTATGAATTCCGGGTCTGCCACTGAGCAGCCCTATGCTCTTGGGCAGTTATCTAACCTCTCTTGGCCTTGTGTCCCTAACAGTTAAGAGGGGCCGACAGTCCACTGAGATCTTGTCATGAGGAACACGGGACCTGGCACAGAGCAGACGCTAAGCACTCTGCAGAATGAGTGTGCTGCTGGCCACCTGCTGTACACCAGGCACTGCGCTCTGTCCTGTAATGCTCATGGTGCCTCTGTAGGATAGGCACTGTTCTTTGTCACCACCCTCCAGATGAGGAAACTGAGGTTCTAAGGGGTTAATAAATTTCTAAGGATGACCCGACTAGTACACAGTGGAGCTGTGGGTCAAGTCCATGTCCTTCTCCCTTTTTATTGGGACCTTATTCATCCTTCAGTGCCCCCTTCCCCATGGAAGCTTCCAGACCCCACTGGCCCTAGGCTCTCCCAGCCCTGCCCGCTGCGGGGCTGCCCCTTGCCACCCATCAGCCTAGGTGGCCTCCCGTTCCAGCTCAGGTTCCGTGTGTCCTCCTGTTCCCCCTCGGACCGTGAGTCCTTGAGGGCCCAGGGCATCCCTTCATCGCTGCTGGACCTCAGCCTCTGGCCCAGTGCTCGGCCAAGTTTGTTTTTCGAGTGACTTACCAAAACAGGGTGACGCTGGAGACAAGGGCACACTGGAGCAGGCAGCTCCCCACAGAGCAGCCTCAGACCTGGGGAGCCTGATGTGTCTGGGACTCTTGGACAGCCTCCGCTGTCGCCGGGTTCCCGCCTCAAGGCCAGGCCTGGCATTTCGTCGCTGTCCCCTCTCCTGTCCTAACCTGACTCCAAGCCTGTCAGTGTGGTGGGCAGGTTTTCTTGACGATCAATAAACACCATCCAGCCCCCTGGGCCCAGGCCTTTTGCACAGACCCCCTGCTGGGTCTCGCGTCTTCCCTTCCTCCATGCTTCTGTCTAGAAGCTTTGAGGAACTTCTAAAAACACTTCTACCTCCTCAAACTCTTGCATTCTAACCCCAAGCTCACAAACCACACTTTAGGGAAATAAAATGTTCCATCAGCTGAACTCACTGCCTTTGAAAGTCGGTCCCTCAGCCCTCTGCGGTTAACTAGCTCACAGCAGACCATATCATACGTCCTCCCACATGAGAGAAAGGCACCCTCATCCGCATGGACACAGGGGCCAGCCTGAAGAAGCAGGCGTGGGGCTGGATTTCAACCCGACTCTTCTCCTTTTCAGGGGCTCTGAGCAGGGCACAAACCGTGACATGATATAGGATGGCCCGAAACCCCACCCAACCACCGCTCCACTCCTCACCCAAACAAATAGACGTTTGATGGGGGAGGGGGATGTTCTCCTGATAAGGAGCCAGATTTTCTCTGCATCTGAACCACGAATCCTCACACAAGTCAGAAGCTCTGACGGTGGAGGAGGACTGTTGTCAGTTGAGTTGACAAGGCACGGTGATGACGACGGGACCCCCGCCCCGCCTGCTGTGTGGAAACAGGGCCTATGCCCTGGCCCACCCTGCTGTGTCCCAACACAACCTCAGTGGCACCCCTGCAACACCCTCTGTCCATGGCCCCGCTCTGTAAGTCCTGTGATATTAAGAACATTTGAAGTTTGAAAAAAGGCTGTGCACGGACATCCAGCTGTGGAAAACCAGGACTGTTGTGACCAGATTCTGCGTCACCTGTGAAAAACACCTCGCCAGTTTTCTGCCCGAGCTGGGGAGGTGCACCTGCTATTGATGAATTCTTGTTGCATTTCTCAAAGGTGTATCAGTGACTTAGCTGCAGGGTTATCAGCCACCCAGAGCGGTGGTGAGCAGCCATTTCTAGTACTCGCTTTTGCTTGATGCGGAATGCTTCGGTGCCAGGAGGACTTAATCTAATTTCACGCTGTGAGTAGGAAAGCCGAAATTCAGGGAGGGGCGGTGGCCCGCCGCGATCCCACAGGGAGTTGGGGCTGAGACGGGGCCACGGCCTAATGGCCACTTCCCGGCATCCACACGGCAATCGCTGAGCACCCCACTACGTGGCAGGTGCTATGCTGGCTGCTGGGGACAGAATACTGGCACAGACAAGTCCCTGCTGTCATGGAGTTTGAGACAGGCAATAAACTAGTAAACAGATAAGCCAAACCATGATAGATCTAGGCAGGGGGTCAGGAGAAGGCCGCGTGGAGGAGAGGTGACGAAGCCACCGCGTACGGACGAGAAAGCCAGTCGTGGCAGGAACCAAGACAGGGTCCCCCGCTGAGGGAACTGCACAGACGGAGGCATGTTTAGGAGACAGGAAGCAGTCTGGGGTGGCCGGCGTGCAGCGCGTGGTGCTGGGAGTGTGCCAGCGAGGTCAGGAAGAGAGACGGCCATCTGCAAACCTGGAATCGGGCCTCGCTGGACCCGCAGCCCTGACCCTGAACTGTCAGCCTCCGAACTGTGAGAAGCAAATGTTTGCTGAGTGAGCCCGCCGTCTGCTGTTGCAGCTGCCTGAACGGTCTAAGGCACTGTCCTTGCCTGTTCACCTCTGCCACGCAGAGCTCTGTGCTGCAAAGAAGAGCCGCCACCCAGCAGCCGGCCAAGCGCAGCAGCCTCCAGTCACTCTAGTTCAGCGGGGTCCTACCTACACAGACCAGACACCCCTCCATCGGGGGCTTCCTGAAGAACATCTCCTGTGCCCAGAAGAGGAAGCAGCAGCTACCGCACATTCCTCCCCGTGGTTGTCTTCTGCCGGGTCAGAGGCTCAGAGGGCTGCAGAGAAGGACTCAGAATCTGCCCTGGTGTCTCACCGAGCAGGCAAGGAGACTGGAGAGCTGCAGGACATGCCCAGAGAGGGAGAAGATGGGGCACCGCGGCGTCACTCTGCACAGGGAGCCACTGCCCGGCAGCACCAGGTGGAGATGAACACGCAGCGGCCCCTGCAACAGCCAGCAGGCCAGAGGCACACTGTCCGTGGCAGTCCTCCTAGCTCTGCCCAGAAACAGGCCATTGCACGTGTGGGTGCTGTTAATGACAGCAGTGGCACCTCAGAGAAGTGGGGCTGTATGGCCAATTCAATAAACAAAGCCAACAGGTGATCAGGTGTATTACAGAGCCCCCAGTGAGAAAGCAAACTGTGAAGGTTTTAGAATAGCAAGGATCGCCAGCACCCGCACAGCGTCAAACAGCACTGTTCTAAGTGCACACCTTAATGCATCTGAAGCCTCACAGTGGCCTAGGAGGTTGTTGCAGAAGCAAATACAAGAGAAATCTCTGGGACCTCAAAGTACGACACTGGCTATGAAAGAAAAGATTGGTATGGTTGAACACTCTAACATTGGCCATATGTTGGCCGGGCATGGTGGCGTGTGCCTGTAGTCCCAGCATTCTGGGAGGCTGAGGCAGGAGGAGCACTTGAGCCCAGGAGTTTGAGGTTGCTGTGAGTGAGACTAATACCATGGCACTCTAGCCTGGGTGACAGAGCAAGATTCTGTCTCAAAATAGAATTAAATAAAATAAAAATAATATAAAATAAAAGTTGGCCACCTGTATTCATCGCAAGATCCCATTAAGAGAGTACCACTGCAAACCACAGGATGGAGAAGGATACTAGAAGCACATAAATCCAAATGAATACATAAAAACCACCCACAAACCATTAAAATATAATCCAGTTAAAAATGAGCAGTGGACGTGAATAGACACTTCACTGAAGATGGTATAAGGATGGCAAACAAGCCCATGAAAAGATGCTCAACTTCATTAGTTACTAGGGAAACACAACTTAAAAGCATGATGAGCCATCACTGCGCACACGTTGGAATGGCCACATTGGAAATACTGAGCGTGTCAACTGTGGGAGAGAAGCTGCAGCACCTGGAAATCCCACACGCCGCTGGCGGGGACAGAAAATGGCGCAGTCACCCTGGAAGACAGTTTGGCGTAACTACCACAGTGGAAGCTACCTGTACTCCAAGACCCAGAATTTTCCCTAAGGTAAACACATGGACTTGGGCAGACATGTAAGTGTATGACCAGCAGCGCTGACCATGACACCATCCTAGGAGCAACCCAAAGGTGCATCAACACATTTTGCCAAAGCAGAACACATTTTGCTATGGCTATGCCAAAGCAAAAATAGCGATGGATTCAAATAAAGCAGCAACACAACAAGAGGAACACAACAACTCCAGCTACACACACACACACAAACCGGTGACTCTTATACACATAAATATTGAAAGAAAGAAGCAGACACTAGAGAGTACACACTGTGTGACGGCTCCATTTACATAAAATTCAAAAATTAGTAAAATGAAACTCAGTTGTCTAGGGGCCGATTCGCAGGTGGTAAGTGTAAGGAAAGTGAAGGCGGTAACCCCTGCCAGGACTGTGACTTCCTCTAACGGGGAGCAGGGGAGTCATGGCTGGGACGAGGCACACGGTAAACTTCTGGGGGAGCCAGTGAGGTTCTATTTTTTGTCCTATTCCAGCCTCTTGTTCTCAAGGCCACAGATCCTGGTGGCCGTGAATCACGCTACCGCCCAGGGTTCCAGCTTCCCTGGTACTTTCCGTTGGTGGTGCCGGCTGCAGCTTTGCCCAGAGAAAAGGCACCGGATGGAACTGTGATTCTACCCCACAGCCCTTCCATGCCAGCCACTGGCTCTGTGTCCCAGCAGCTCTGTGATCTAAGCCTCAGTTTCCCCATCTGTTAATGGGGCATAATGGCTCCCACCATGCCTGGCTCATAGAGTAGAATAGTGAATGTTAAAGGGCTTTGGGAGCTAATGTCTAAACGCCAGAGGTTGAAGGGGACTCTGAAAGGACAGCGGGTTACTGTAAGGCTGACGGCAGAGTGAGGCCAGGGTAGGCTGCTCGGGGCTGGCCCCGCACTGCCCATCCTGCCCTGCCCTGCTCCGTGGGGCAGCGGAAGGAGACATGGGTACGGCGAGCCGTAGGTTTCACTCTCTATACATGTTTCGCCAGCGAATGGGCTGGGGACCTTGGCAGCAGGTCACACAGCCTACTTCCTGTTTTCAGACAGGGAACTTAGCGAAGCGGCAGCCACTGGGCTCGTCGCTGGAGCTTGGAGCAGAGATCTGGAAGGGGCAATGTGACACCCGGCCTGGACCCCCGGACTCACACAGGACCCAGAGACCTCAGGTCAGTGTTTGAGCCCAAGCTCAGCTGGCCTCTGCCTGCTGTGGCCTGAGTCGTCTCCTCCTGGGACCATCCCCGGGTACCTGCTGGGGGCAGGGTGGGATGGACAAGTGCTGGGGACAGCTCTGTGTGGGGGCTCTCACTGGCACACTGGGGCAGAGCAGGGGACAGCGCCCAGGCCCTCTGTGGCCTCAACTCCTTTTGGGACACCAGACACTTGTACACTTTTTTGGTGGGGGTCACTTCTCTGATTTTCCTTAGGCCGAGGGAATAAGCCACCATGCTTGTGTTTCTCAAAAAGTGGTGTCAGGGAACCCCTGCCCAGCGCAGCCCTGGGAAACGTGTGGAAAATGCAGGATCCAGGGCCTACCCACCCCCTCAACCTGTTATATGGGACTCTCTTGTGTTGGGAGCCAGGAAATCTGCTTTTGAACAAGCCCCTGGCACCCCACCCCACCTCACCAGGGGATTCTGACGCCTGCCCAGGTTGGGAGCGCCTGCCGTGGCAAGGCTGCCAGATGAATGTCCACCCTTTCCCCACCAGAGGCAGCCACGCAGCCAGCGTCCCAGTACCTCTGTCTCCCGGGGTGGGGGCAGTGCTTTATTTCACTCTGCTGGAGACTCGTTCCCCATGAAAAGTCCCCTGCAACCCCCTCAGAAAGGTAGCGTGGGCTCTGCAGGTGGCCCTGTGCCCCTCGGAAGGAGGACTGGACGTGGCAGGCAGCTTTTAGAGAGAGGGGAGGGTCGGGACACCTGGGAGACAAGGAGGAGGAGGATGCCAGTCCAGGCACAGGGCTGGAGGGTGGAGGGGGCTGGGGAGCTGCTCTGTCCTCTGGGCCAAGCACAAGCCCCCAGGCCAGCAGCACCAGCACTTGCAGTATTTTGTTGTAAAGTCTAGAAATTTTTGCTATAGAGGATATAGGGGGAGAGGGAAGGGCCCACAGGAGCTCCTATGTGGCTCTCCCCAAAGAGCTTTTAGAGAGATGGGATTGCCTTCTCATTTCACAGATGAGGAAACTGAGGCCTGGAGCAGTACAAAAAATGGCCCACGACCCCATGGATGCACCAACGCAGACTCTTTCTTTCCCACTTTTTCAAATGGGTGACTCCCGTACTCACCATCAAATTGGTATTGACTGATTAACACTA